>JAKUDI010000455.1:0-54388 GCA_022702515.1 Ilyophis sp. 1 JC-2022
GGCAGTACTCCTAACAAAAAAAAAAAGATGGGTGTTAGAAATTTGTTATTAATACATTACCCAAAAATGTGCGCAAGTGCTCTAAAACAATTATAATTGTTGCATGTAATGTTGCTGGCATCATTACAGTATTCACAGTAAAAAATGCATAAATAAAATCACTCAGAAACCCTCCAAGGGGGTAAAATACTGTGCCAGTTCCATTATATAAAAAAATTATAAAAATAATAATCAGGCATATTCAACAAGGCACTTGGATGCAAGAGTTACAAAAAAACTCTTGTGTGTGTGTGTGTGTGTGTGTGTAGGTGTAGGTGTAAGGCTTCACACGACATGACAATGTATATTATGTCTGAATATGAAAACAAAGAAGGAATGGAAGGTAGAAAGGGTAGTGCTGAGGCCAAGTGATTCAGTGATTCACCCCAAAACACGACAGTTCACTGATGGTCTCTTTTTAAGGACTTGGGCTTGCTTGGAGTGTTGATTCACTCCAAAACACAACAGTTCACTCAAAAAGTCAGTTTTTAAGGGCTTGGGCTTTACTGGAGATTGTGGGGCCACTCATCTCCATGACAACCTTCTGAAGCACTTCAAAGGTATACTTAACTTCAGCAGGGTAGGACAGCTCCATAGCATACATTAGGCCAAGCAACATGGCAGCAGCTAATGCAACATTATCCAACTCCTGCAACACGATCTGGCCCTCGAGGACAATCCCGATGTCATCTGGTTTTTCACTGGTATCTCTTTGTTTGATGACGTATATTCCCACTGTGGACAAACAGGGTGATCCCCTAGGAACTGCCTTTGCCTCTATTATTGACTCTGTTGGTTTGTCCCTACTACATAACTGCAGCTCCCACAACATCTACCACTTCTGAGGCTCCTTCCTCTGGATCCACCTTGCCTGGAGCTACCACAACAAGTCCCAGTTCAGTCGTAATTCTAGAAGTGACCCTGACAGTTCCATTCGTGCCTGCACTGGAAAACAACCAGTCATCTGAATTTCAAGATTTAGCAGCAACAGTTGTTAGATTTGTAAGTCAACGGTTGATTATTTAATGCAAATTTTTAGATATCTAGTTTTTGTAGAATCATTTCTTTTTTTTGAATTGTACATTGCACATGCAGAAATGTCAGGCAAAAATCATAAAACTCTTTCTATTTGAAATACATACATATGTATGCAGACTTTTTATTATATGTGTCGCAAATATAAAAAGTGACTCCAAACATTTACTTACTGAGTCTTCTATGGACCACTAATCTTACATTCACAAATGTGACTTGACACTTTTAGTCTTAGGTATGATAAAATTGCCAGCCACTGAACAACAAATGACAGAGATTCTACTGTCTTATATACATAATCTCAGTTAGACATCAAATGTATATTTTAAAGTCCTGTGCACGTGTAGAGTACTACCAATCATCTTTCTGAAACACCTCTTCAGAAGTGTGATAATGCCTTTCTTTTTTTTGCAGTGTGATGGAATATTCAGGATACGGTTTGGGTTTCTTTTCATCGGGACTCGCGTGAGATATTTCACGTAAGATAACAAACATTTAAAATAAACATTTTTTTACTGTCATCGCAATGATCTTGCAATTTAAAAAAAATGTTCTTCAGACATCTAACTTGTGAAATCTGATAAAGTATTTCATTTAACAGGAATTTTGTATATTTGTCAAAGATATCGTTTTATTAGCAAAATTAAACTATCAGTATATTAGCCACTGCAGAATTGCATGAATAAAGTGCATTAATTTTATTATGTATGTTCCTGAACTGTAGAAATTCAAGTATGTTTCACATTCCAACTGCATATCATGCCCTTAGTTCACGTTCCTTGGCATTCTATTAAAGTTTTATATGGCCCCTTTTGATTTGTTTGTTAAAGTGCCAGACAAGAAGGGACAGCTGTGGAGGTGGAGCTGATTTTCAACGAGACCGGTACTGAAGCACTGCCCAGCAATGAGGATGTTGTGGAGACCTTAGTAACCGCAGTGACAAACCCCAATTCCACGATAACAAGTGAATTCAATGTTACTCTGGTCACTAATTCCATCAGGGTGATAAGTAAGTTTTCTTATTCTATTATCTATTCATATGTGCATTAAAGTCTCCATGTAACCATTTGAGTTAATGTGTCGCTGTTCAATATGCTTTCCTCACATTGATAGGACTATTACGACGTGATGTTTAATTAGTAATATCTCAGACTCTCCTGAATGTGTTCAAATGCTTTTGCCATCATACACATGGCCCTACTTTAATGTGTCCCTATACATCAACTGCAGCTCCCACAACATCTACCACTTCTGAGCTCCTTCCTCTGGATCCACCTTGCCTGGAGCTACCACAACAAGTCCCAGTTCAGTCGTAATTCTAGAAGTGACCCTGACAGTTCCATTCGTGCCTGCACTGGAAAACAACCAGTCATCTGAATTTCAAGATTTAGCAGCAACAGTTGTTAGATTCGTAAGTCAACGGTTGATTATTTAATGCAAATTTTTAGATATCTAGTTTTTCTAGAATCCTTTTTTTTTTTTGAATTGTACATTGCACATGCAGAAATGTCAGGCAAAAATCATAAAACTCTTTCTATTTGAAATACATACATATGTATGCAGACTTTTTATTATATGTGTCGCAAATATAAAAAGTGACTCCAAACATTTACTTACTGAGTCTTCTATGGACCACTAATCTTACATTCACAAATGTGACTTGACACTTTTAGTCTTAGGTATGATAAAATTGCCAGCCACTGAACAACAAATGACAGAGATTCTACTGTCTTATATACATAATCTCAGTTAGACATCAAATGTATATTTTAAAGTCCTGTGCACGTGTAGAGTACTACCAATCATCTTTCTGAAACACCTCTTCAGAAGTGTGATAATGCCTTTCTTTTTTTTGCAGTGTGATGGAATATTCAGGATACGGTTTGGGTTTCTTTTCATCGGGACTCGCGTGAGATATTTCACGTAAGATAACAAACATTTAAAATAACATTTTTTTACTGTCATCGCAATGATCTTGCAATTTTAAAAAAATGTTCTTCAGACATCTAACTTGTGAAATCTGATAAAGTATTTCATTTAACAGGAATTTTGTATATTTGTCAAAGATATCGTTTTATTAGCAAAATTAAACTATCAGTATATTAGCCACTGCAGAATTGCATGAATAAAGTGCATTAATTTTATTATGTATGTTCCTGAACTGTAGAAATTCAAGGTTGTTTCACATTCCAACTGCATATCATGCCCTTAGTTCACGTTCCTTGGGCATTTCTATTAAAGTTTTATATGGCCCCTTTTGATCTTGTGTGTTAAAGTGCCGGACAAGAAGGTCAGCTGTGGAGGTGGTGCTGTTTTCAACGAGAAACAGTTACTGAAGCACTGCCCTAGCAATGAGGATGTTGTGGGAGACCTAGTAACCGCAGGGTGGGTGACAAACCCCATTCCACGATAACAAGTGAATTTTATTTTCAATGTTTACTCCTGGGGTCACTAATTCCATCAGGGTCTGATAAGTAAGTTTTCTTATTCTATTTCTATTTCATATGTGCTTAAAGTCTCCATGTAACCTTTTGAGTTAATGTGTCGCTGTTCAATATGCTTTCCTCACATTGGATAGGACTATTACGCCGTGATGTTTCATTCGTAATATCTCAGAATTCTCCTGAATGTGTTCAAATGCTTTTGCCATCATACACATGGCCCTACTTTAATGGGTGTCCCTACTACGATTTCAACTGCAGCTCCAACACAAAGACTATCTACGCCAAGTTTCTGAGGCTCCGTTCTCACTGGATCCACCTTGCCTGGAGCTACCACAATCAAGTACCCAGTTCAGTGTAATTCTAGAAGTGACCCTGACAGTTCCATTCGTGCCTCTGCACTGGAAAACAACCGTCACCTTGAATTTCAAGATTTTAGCAAGCAAAACCCCCAGGTTGTTGCATTCGTTAAGTCAAACGGTTGATTATTGCATGCATTTTTCTTTAGGATGATCTGGGTTAGGGAATATTGTGCAGAGAATTGTTTCACCAGAATTTGCATATCAATATTTTTCATTACTTGAACACCATTCAGTTTTGAGTTACATGAAGTATTCTACCTTCCTGAAATGGATTCACTGTTAGCTCTTCTCAGAACAGCAACTTTTACTTTGGATTAGTTTTGTCTCTGGAAGCTAAGCCAACATTCAGTACTACACCATTTTACTCAACAAAAAAAAAATGAAAAATAATCTAAGGCCTGTAATGGGGACTATAAACTTGGCTTGTTACACATGAAAACAGACCAGAAATACACATCATAATAGGGGGGCATTATCCTGACAAAGCCAGGCCACTGAACAACAAATGACCAGAAGATTCTACTGTTTTTATATAAATAATCTCAGTAGTTGGGACATCATAATGTATATTTGAAAGTTGTTGTGCACGTGTTGTTAGAGTACTACCAATCATCTTTCTGAAACACCTCTTTCAGAAGTGTGATAATGCCTTTCTCTTTTTTTTTGCAGTGTGATGCCATTTTCAGGGATACAGTTTGACGTTTCTTTTCATCGGGAGCTCGTGTGAGATCCATTCACGTAAGATGACCAAACGTTTTAAAATAAACATTTTTTTACTTGTCATCGAAATCGATCTTGCAATTTTAAAAAAAATGTTCTTCAGACATCAAACTGGGTGAAATTTGAATAAAGTATTTAATTTAACAGGGGATTTTGTTATAGTTTGTCAAATATATTTTATTTTTTTTTTATTTTTTCACCCCCCCCTTTTTTTTTTTTTTTGTTTTTATCAGCAGAAGAATTTAACTATCTTATATTAGCCCACTGCTAGGAATTCCCATGAATTAAAGTGGCATTAATTGTATTATGGTATGTTCCTGAACCTGGGTAGACAATTCAAGAGTTGTTTTCACATTCCATAAAGCATATCATGCCCTTAGTTCACCGTAACTTGGCATTCTATTAAAGTTTTATTTATGGCCCCTTTTGAATTTGTTGTTAAAGTTGCCGGACAAGATAGGGACCAGCTGTGGAGGTGGAGGCTGATTTTCAACGAGAACAGTACTGAAGCACTGCACCAGCCAATGAGGATGATTGTGGAGACCTTTTAGTAACCGCCGGTGACAAAACCCCAAATTTCCGACAGATAACAAGTGATTCAATGTTTACTCTGTGTCCACTAAATTCCATCAGGGTGATGAAGTAAGTTTTCTTATTCCTATTATCTATTCATATGTGCATTAAAGTCTCCATGTAACCTTTTGAGTTAATGTGTGCTGTTCAATATGCATTCCTCACATTGTTAGGACTATTACGACGTGATGTTTCATTCGTAATATCTCTCAGATTCTCCTGGAATGTGTTCGCAAAATGCTTTTTGATTCATACACATGGCCCTACTTTAATGTGTCCCTACTACATCAACTGCAGTCCCACAACATCTACCACTTCTGAGGTCCTTCCCACTGGATCCACCTTGCTGGAGCTACCACAACAAGTTCCCAGTTCAGTCGTACATTCTAGAAGGACCCCTGACAGTTCATTCGTGCCTGCACTGGGAAAACAACCAGTCACCTGAATTTCAAGATTTAGCGCGCAGAGTGTTGTTGCATTCGGAGTCAACGGTTGATTATTGCATGCATTTTTTTAGATATCTGGGTAGGATATTGTGCAGATTGTTTCACAGAATTGCAATCAATATTTTTTATACGTGAACCCCATTCAGTTTGGTTTCACATGACGGTATTCTACCTTCCTGAAATGATTCACTGTTTGCTCTCTCAAACAGCCACTTTAACTTTGGATTAGTTTTGTCTCTGAAGCTAGCCAACATTCAGTACTACACCATTTTACTTACAAAAAAAATAGAAAATAATCTAAGGCTGTAAAGACTATAACTTGGCTTGTTACACATGAAAACTGCACCCAGAAATTCAACATCATAATAGGGGGCATATCCTGGACAAAGCCAGACACTGAACTCAATACAAAATGACAGGAGATTTACTGTTTTATAATAAATAATCTCAGTTGGACATCATATGTATATTTTGAAAGTTGTGTGCAGTGTAGATATACCAATCATCTTTTCTTAAACACCTCTCTCAGAAGTGTGATAATGCCTTTCTTTTTTTTTGCAAGTGTGATGCCATTTTCAGGATACAGTTTGAGTTTCTTTTCATGGGACTCGTGTGAGATCATTCACTAAATGACAAAAACGTTTTTAAAATAAACATTTTTTTACTGTCTATCGCAATTGATCTTGCAATTTAAAAAAAATGTTTTCATTCAGGACCATCAAACTGGTGAAATTTGATAAAAGTTAATTTAATTTAACAGGGATTTTTTTGTATATTTGTCAAATATATTGTTTTATCAGCAAATTTAAACTATCAGTATATTAGGCCACTGCAGTAATTCCATGAATAAAGTTGCATTAATTGTATTATGTATGTTCCTGAACTGTAGACATTCAAGGTTGTTTCACATTCCAACTGCATATCATGCCCTTAGTTCACGTACCTTGGCATTCTATTAAAGTTTTATATGGCCCCTTTTGATTTGTTTGTTAAAGTGCCGGACAAGAAGGGACAGCTGTGGAGGTGGAGCTGATTTTCAACGAGAACAGTACTGAAGCACTGCCCAGCAATGAGGATGTTTGTGGAGACCTTAGTAACCGCCGCAGGTGACAAACCCAATTCCACGATAACAAGTGAATTCAATGTTACTCTGGTCACTAATTCCATCAGGGTGATAAGTAAGTTTTCTTATTCTATTATCATATTCATATGTGCATTAAAGTCTCCATGTAACCTTTTGAGTTAATGTGTCGCTGTTCAATATGCTTTCCTCACATTGATGGACTATTACGACGTGATGTTTCATTCGTAATATCTCAGATTCTCCTGAATGTGTTCAAATGCTTTTGCCATCATACACATGGCCCTACTTTAATGTGTCCCTACTACATCAACTGCAGCTCCCACAACATCTACCACTTCTGAGGCTCCTTCCACTGGATCCACCTTGCCTGGAGCTACCACAACAAGTCCCAGTTCAGTCGTAATTCTAGAAGTGACCCTGACAGTTCCATTCGTGCCTGCACTGGGAAAACAACCAGTCACCTGAATTTCAAGATTTAGCAGCAACAGTTGTTGCATTCGTAAGTCAACGGTTGATTATTGCATGCATTTTTTTTAGATATCTGGGTAGGAATATTGTGCAGATTGTTTCACCAGAATTGCAATCAATATTTTTCATACTTGAACACCATTCAGTTTGAGTTCACATGAAGTATTCTACCTTCCTGAAATGATTCACTGTTAGCTCTTCTCAAACAGCAACTTTACTTTGGATTAGTTTTGTCTCTGAAGCTAAGCCAACATTCAGTACTACACCATTTTACTCAACAAAAAAAAAATGAAAATAATCTAAGGCTGTAAAGACTATAACTTGGCTTGTTACACATGAAAACAGACCCAGAAATACACATCATAATAGGGGGCATATCCTGACAAAGCCAGCCACTGAACAACAAATGACAGAGATTCTACTGTTTTATATAAATAATCTCAGTTGGACATCATATGTATATTTGAAAGTTGTGTGCACGTGTAGAGTACTACCAATCATCTTTCTGAAACACCTCTTCAGAAGTGTGATAATGCCTTTCTTTTTTTTTGCAGTGTGATGCCATTTTCAGGATACAGTTTGAGTTTCTTTTCATCGGGACTCGTGTGAGATCATTCACGTAAGATGACAAACGTTTAAAATAAACATTTTTTTACTGTCATCGCAATGATCTTGCAATTTAAAAAAAATGTTCTTCAGACATCAAACTGGTGAAATTTGATAAAGTATTTAATTTAACAGGGATTTTGTATATTTGTCAAATATATTGTTTTATCAGCAGAATTTAACTATCAGTATATTAGCCACTGCAGAATTCCATGAATAAAGTGCATTAATTGTATTATGTATGTTCCTGAACTGTAGAAATTCAAGGTTGTTTCACATTCCAACTGCATATCATGCCCTTAGTTCACGTACCTTGGCATTCTATTAAAGTTTTATATGGCCCTTTTGATTTGTTTGTTAAAGTGCCGGACAAGAAGGGACAGCTGTGGAGGTGGAGCTGATTTTCAACGAGAACAGTACTGAAGCACTGCCCAGCAATGAGGATGTTGTGGAGACCTTAGTAACCGCGGTGACAAACCCCAATTCCACGATAACAAGTGAATTCAATGTTACTCTGGTCACTAATTCCATCAGGGTGATAAGTAAGTTTTCTTATTCTATTATCTATTCATATGTGCATTAAAGTCTCCATGTAACCTTTTGAGTTAATGTGTCGCTGTTCAATATGCTTTCCTCACATTGATAGGACTATTACGACGTGATGTTTCATTCGTAATATCTCAGATTCTCCTGAATGTGTTCAAATGCTTTTGCCATCATACACATGGCCCTACTTTAATGTGTCCCTACTACATCAACTGCAGCTCCCACAACATCTACCACTTCTGAGGCTCCTTCCACTGGATCCACCTTGCCTGGAGCTACCACAACAAGTCCCAGTTCAGTCGTAATTCTAGAAGTGACCCTGACAGTTCCATTCGTGCCTGCACTGGAAAACAACCAGTCACCTGAATTTCAAGATTTAGCAGCAACAGTTGTTGCATTCGTAAGTCAACGGTTGATTATTGCATGCATTTTTTTAGATATCTGGGTAGGAATATTGTGCAGATTGTTTCACCAGAATTGCAATCAATATTTTTCATACTTGAACACCATTCAGTTTGAGTTCACATGAAGTATTCTACCTTCCTGAAATGATTCACTGTTAGCTCTTCTCAAACAGCAACTTTACTTTGGATTAGTTTTGTCTCTGAAGCTAAGCCAACATTCAGTACTACACCATTTTACTCAACAAAAAAAAAATGAAAATAATCTAAGGCTGTAAAGACTATAACTTGGCTTGTTACACATGAAAACAGACCCAGAAATACACATCATAATAGGGGGCATATCCTGACAAAGCCAGCCACTGAACAACAAATGACAGAGATTCTACTGTTTTATATAAATAATCTCAGTTGGACATCATATGTATATTTGAAAGTTGTGTGCACGTGTAGAGTACTACCAATCATCTTTCTGAAACACCTCTTCAGAAGTGTGATAATGCCTTTCTTTTTTTTTGCAGTGTGATGCCATTTTCAGGATACAGTTTGAGTTTCTTTTCATCGGGACTCGTGTGAGATCATTCACGTAAGATGACAAACGTTTAAAATAAACATTTTTTTACTGTCATCGCAATGATCTTGCAATTTAAAAAAAATGTTCTTCAGACATCAAACTGGTGAAATTTGATAAAGTATTTAATTTAACAGGGATTTTGTATATTTGTCAAATATATTGTTTTATCAGCAGAATTTAACTATCAGTATATTAGCCACTGCAGAATTCCATGAATAAAGTGCATTAATTGTATTATGTATGTTCCTGAACTGTAGACATTCAAGGTTGTTTCACATTCCAACTGCATATCATGCCCTTAGTTCACGTACCTTGGCATTCTATTAAAGTTTTATATGGCCCCTTTTGATTTGTTTGTTAAAGTGCCGGACAAGAAGGGACAGCTGTGGAGGTGGAGCTGATTTTCAACGAGAACAGTACTGAAGCACTGCCCAGCAATGAGGATGTTGTGGAGACCTTAGTAACCGCGGTGACAAACCCCAATTCCACGATAACAAGTGAATTCAATGTTACTCTGGTCACTAATTCCATCAGGGTGATAAGTAAGTTTTCTTATTCTATTATCTATTCATATGTGCATTAAAGTCTCCATGTAACCTTTTGAGTTAATGTGTCGCTGTTCAATATGCTTTCCTCACATTGATAGGACTATTACGACGTGATGTTTCATTCGTAATATCTCAGATTCTCCTGAATGTGTTCAAATGCTTTTGCCATCATACACATGGCCCTACTTTAATGTGTCCCTACTACATCAACTGCAGCTCCCACAACATCTACCACTTCTGAGGCTCCTTCCACTGGATCCACCTTGCCTGGAGCTACCACAACAAGTCCCAGTTCAGTCGTAATTCTAGAAGTGACCCTGACAGTTCCATTCGTGCCTGCACTGGAAAACAACCAGTCACCTGAATTTCAAGATTTAGCAGCAACAGTTGTTGCATTCGTAAGTCAACGGTTGATTATTGCATGCATTTTTTTAGATATCTGGGTAGGAATATTGTGCAGATTGTTTCACCAGAATTGCAATCAATATTTTTCATACTGAACACCATTCAGTTTGAGTTCACATGAAGTATTCTACCTTCCTGAAATGATTCACTGTTAGCTCTTCTCAAACAGCAACTTTACTTTGGATTAGTTTTGTCTCTGAAGCTAAGCCAACATTCAGTAATACCACCATTTTACTCAACAAAAAAAAAATGAAAATAATCTAAGGCTGTAAAGACTATAACTTGGCTTGTTTACACATGAAAACAGACCCAGAAATACACCTCATAATTAGGGGGGCATATTCCTGACAAAGCCAGCCACTGTAACCAACAAATGACAGAGATTCTACTGTTTTATATAAATAATACTCAGTGGACATCATATGTATATTTGTAAAGCGTGTTTTAGTAAGTCTAGGGGTCTGCGTGTGTGCACGTGTAGAGGATACTACCAATCATCTTTCTGAAACACCTCTTCAGAAGTGTGATGTTATGTAATGCCTTTCTTTTTTTTTGCAGTGTGATGGACTCAGTTTTCAGGATACAGTTTGAGTTTTCTTTGTTCATCGGGACTCGTGTGAGTTCATTCACGTAAGGATGACAAACGTTTTAAAATAAACATTTTTTTTCTGTCATCGCAATGATATTGCCAATTTAAAAAAAATGTTCTTCAGACATCAAACTGGTGAAATTTGATAAGTATTTCATTTAACAGGGATTTTGTATATTTGTCAAATATATTGTTTTATCAGCAGAATTTAACTATCAGTATATTAGCCACTGCAGAATTCCATGAATAAAGTGCATTAATTGTATTATGTATGTTCCTGAACTGTAGAAATTCAAGGTTGTTTCACATTCCAACTGCATATCATGCCCTTAGTTCACGTTCCTTGGCATTCTATTAAAGTTTTATATGGCCCCTTTTGATTTGTTTGTTAAAGTGCCGGACAAGAAGGGACAGCTGTGGAGGTGGAGCTGATTTTCAACGAGAACAGTACTGAAGCACTGCCCAGCAATGAGGATGTTGTGGAGACCTTAGTAACCGCAGTGACAAAACCCCAATTCCACGATAACAAGTGAATTCAATGTTACTCTGGTCACTAATTCCATCAGGGTGATAAGTAAGTTTTCTTATTCTATTATCTATTCATATGTGCATTAAAGTCTCCATGTAACCTTTTGAGTTAATGTGTCGCTGTTCAATATGCTTTCCTCACATTGATAGGACTATTACGACGTGATGTTTCATTCGTAATATCTCAGATTCTCCTGAATGTGTTCAAATGCTTTTGCCATCATACACATGGCCCTACTTTAATGTGTCCCTACTACATCAACTGCAGCTCCCACAACATCTACCACTTCTGAGGCTCCTCCTTCCACCTTGCTGGAGCTACCACAACAAGTCCAGTTCAGATAATTTAGAAGTGACCTGACAGTTCGTGCCTGCACTGGAAAACAACCTTCTTCATTAAATAGCACAACAGAGTTGTCTAAGTAATATAGCATGCATTTTTTTAGATATCTGGTAGGAATATTGTGCAGATTGTTTTAATTGCAATCAATATTTTTCCATACTTGAACACCATTCAGTTTGAGTTCACATGAACTATTCTACCCTGAAATGATTCACTGCTCTTCTCAACAGCAATACTTTGGATTAGTTTTGTCTCTACCAACAGAACAAGACCAAATATCACTACAAAAACAAAAAAAAAATCTGATACTATAATTAAAACATACCACCAATACACACAAACAGGGGCATTTCTGACAAATCCCAGCCCATTGACAGAGCATATACTATAAAACCACACTAACTCCACATAATAAAAATCTAATTTATTATACTCTACCACAAAATCCCCCAAAATCTATATCAAATCAAACAAAAAAATAAAAACCTAATATCATAAAATAAACCTAATTAAACAAACACTTTATTATATTCACAAAAACCTCATCCCTACAACCACCAAAAAAATATATCAAATCCAAACCCCATAAAAATCAACCCATTATCAAATCACCTACAAACATTTAAAATAACAAATACCACAACTTAAACTTTTCAAAACAACTAACCAAACATCTTCACCTCCCCTATAAAATAAATAATAACTTATAAAAATACAAAACAAATCAAATAACTAATAAAATTAAACACGTCTCTCTCTCTCTCGAAAAATCAATAAATAACCTAATCTTAAATCATTTCCTATATTCTTATTCTATCAACCCTCCCAATCTACATCCTCAACTCCTCTCACATAATATTTAAACAACCTCACTACCACACCTCACCCCCTTATACATTAACTGTTAGATATAAAAACTTTATACCATACCTAAAAACAAACAACAAAAACAATATCAAACCTAACTACAAAATCTAACCATATTAATTACAACATAAAAACAATCACTTCAACAACTCTATCATAAACAATACACATCAAAACATCCATATAACACTATAATTCAAACATTAAAAACTATAACACACCATATCCCATTACCAAACATCGAAACATTCACATATTCTACCCTATAACTATACCAAACTCCTTCATCTAACATATATTCATTCCCCCCAAGATAGAGATATAGATATAGTATAGACTCTCCTAATAATAACTACTCCTTAATCAAATCTAATCAAAAAAAACTCACATTTTATACTCACATTCTCATAAACCCCTCAAATCCCACCACAAAAAACAATCACAACTAAATTAACACATACAAACAAATCATCAACATACTAAAACCCCATCCAAAATACATAAAATAAATCTACCTCAAATACAACAAAACCCCCCCCCATCCAAACCAACCTATAACCCTAACAACCATTCTTTCTCACACCATCCACTCTCCACCAAAACCACTTTTTCAATACTCCTAAATCCCCCCATGATGCGCTCAACATAAAAAACCACAAAACATATCTCCCAAATAAAAAATCCCATAATATTATATAATCTTAAACCAAAAAACATCCCCCAAATCCTATATACCATAAAAAAAAAAATCTATATATCTTCATTTCACCTAATCTAAAAACTTTCTCATATATCTCACAACCCTACCTATCCTAAAACCAACAAAAAAAAAAATACATCAATCACATCCACACCCCCTAAATCTCCAACCCATTATCATCCAAAATCAACCTACAAACCAAACCCTTTATAAATACAACAAATACCCCCACAAAATAAAACATATAGAACAAAAACCAAAATACACAACTCCATTCCAACATCCACCCTATCAAACCAATAAAATACATAAATCCATCTCCAACCCTTAATAAACAACATCAACATAAACTACTAAAATTCAAACAACCCTTAAAACATTCAAATCAAATAAATAACCCCTTTTCTCATTCCCTCATTTCTCATTTCTTCTTATCATCCAAAACTCTCCCTACATCTCATCTACATCTTATAATATTTAAATACCTTATACCCCCAACTACCCTTAACCATAACACATTACACAACACTTTTTTCACCTACCTAAAGAAAAAACACCAACAACCCATATCAACCCTATAATATTCTCAAGAGAGAGATGAGAGAAAACATAAAAACCATCCTTCTACAATTATCATAAACAATACCCAATCAAATCATTTACCCATCAAAATCACACATACAAACCATTAACCCCCCATCTTCCCCAACCAAATTTTACAACCATTCCAATATTCTACCACCCTCTAACTATACCAAAAAACTCCTATATCCTAAAATATTCATTCCCTACATCAAATCAATCATCAACACAAATATCAATACTACCTTAATCAACTCATCTCAATAAAAAAATCACAATTTCTAAAAAATTTCTAATAACTCCAATCCACACAAAAACAAATCCCAATATTTCTATACCTTCATAAAACAACATCATTCAATAATAAAAACCCCTCCAACAAATTCAACTAAATAAATCCTACCTCCCTACTAACACAAAACCCCCACCCCCATCCACACAACCTTCTTACCTCACACCAATTAATAACCTCCCCATCCATCCAAACCCAAAAAAATTTTTAACATCCCTCTCATACCACACATCCTCTAACACTCACTCGCTCTCTCATATATATAATACTAACTCCACCACATCCACAAATCCTAATATATTATACTCTACACCCACAAACTCCTTCAAACTCTATATCAAATAAAAAAAAAATTCTATATCATCAAAACTCTTCAACCTAACTCTAAACAAAACATTTCTATTCTCCAAACTCCTCATCCCCCCCAAACCCACCCCAAAAAAACATACATCATAAATCAAACCCCCCCATAAATCACCATTATCCCAATCCACCCTACAAACAAACCCTTTAAAATAAAATACCAAATAAACACTCTCAAACCACCTACCACTCTCTCACTCACTCACTCTCTCAACCTATCAACAAAAACAACATAATAATCTATCCCAATTTATAACCCCAACATCAACAAATAATAACATAAATTAAAACAACTAAAAAACATTAAAATCAAAAAAATAAACCTATTTCCCCTCCTTTCCCTATATTTTATTCTATAAAACCTCTCCTACTCCTCCATCTCATCTTCCATTTTTTATACCAAATAACTCTATCCCCCCCAACCACCCCCTATCCAACATAACAATTACACCAACACTTTATCACCTCCTAAAAAACAACACAACAACAATTAAATACCTACAAATACAAAATTCTAACCATATATATACACTCATCTCTCTCAACATTCGCACTCTTTCACACAACTCCTATACTTAACAAACCAATAACAACAATAAAAATCCATATAACCCTAAAATCACACCTTACAAAACAATATAACACACCCATCTACCCAACTAATTTTAACCATTTACACCTCTCGCTCCGCTCCCCCCTACTAACCTATACCAAACTCCTATTCATACTAACAACTTATCATTCCCCCACCATACCATCAAAACCCTCTACTCTCCATAAATATCCAACTACTACCCTTGCATCAAAATCATAAAAAACTCACATTTATGATTAAAAATTCTATTAAACTACAATAAACAAATAAACATTCCCATCATATTTATAAAAATACTAAAACACAAATACCATAACAATAAATCTTCTACACACATCCACTATACACTTAATAACACTTCCTACTCCCAAACTTCTCACATAAACCCCCACACAAAATCCAACCAACTTCTTAAATAACACCTTTCAATTAACCAATCAACCAATCCTCCAAAAAACTCACTTTTTTCATATTACAATCCCCTCTCATCCCCCCCCATCCTCTAAACATAAAACACAACGACCACCAACTAATTCCAACATCACTATCCCTATTATATCTATAACTCTACACCCCAACAAAACAATCCCCACAAATCCTTACTACCATAATAGATAGAGAGAGAGAAAAAAATCTATATAATCAAAATTCACTAAATTAAAAAAACATTTCATTATCTAAAACACATCATCCCCTTAACCCACAAAAAAAAAACATACATCCATCAAATCCAACCCCCCCCATAAAATCCCCATTATCAATACTCAAAACAAACCCTTTAAAATACACAATACCACACAATAAAACTCTCAAACAAATACACAACTCATCCTCCAAAATCCAACCTATCACATACAACATACATAAATCCATCTCCCAACTTAATAAACCAACCATAAATCACTAACCTAACATTCAAACAACTAAAACATTAAAAATAAATAAATAACCTTATTCTCCTTTCCTATTTTTATTCTAATAAAACCTCTCCCCTAACATCTCTTCTTCTTATAATATTCTACTACCTCTATCCCACCCCAACTCACCTATCCACCATTACAAATTACACCAAATTTATCACCTACCTAAAAAAACAAACAAAAAACACATATCAACTAAAACATACCAAATCTAACCATATACTATAACAAAAAACCAATCACTTCACAACTCTATATAACAACTACACAATCAAAATCCATATAACCCATAAATCAACCCATACCAAATTAAACCACATTACACCAACCAAATTTACATTCACCATTTTACCCACACCATCATAACTATACCAAATCTTCATCATACAATATTCATCCCCCCTACCTCAAAACTCAAACTATTCTTCCCTAAATAAATCAATCCTACACTTACTCAACAATCATAAAAAAACTCACCACATTTTTACAAATATCTAATAAACTAATCACCACAAACACAATCCATAAATTAACATCCTACAAACAATCCCCATCAACCCCCTAACTAAAACCTCAACAAATTCAACTAAAATAAATCCTACCTCCCAACCCTACCACAAAACACCCCCCCCCCCCATCCCCACAACCTTATACTTCACACCAATTAATAACCAATCCCCCTTCTCCACCCACACACTTTTTCAAATCCCTCTCTCCCCCATCCTTCAACATAAAACACAACCAACCAACTAACTCAACACATAACAAATCATCTAATATTCCTATATCTACCCCCAAAATCCAATCTCTATAACATAAAAAAAAAATCTTATATCATCCAAAACTTCCCCACTCTCTCTCTCTCTCTCCATTTCATATATCTCACAACTAACCTTCCCCCAACCCCACCCAAAAAAACTAATCCATCAAAATCAAAACCCCCCCATAACAACTCCACCATTATCAAATAAACCTAAAAACAAAACCCTTTAACATACACCAAATACCCCACACTATAAAACTTCTCCAACACAACACTACACAACTATCTCCAACATCCTATCAAACAAAAAACATACATAACATCATACTCTCAACCTTAATAAACAACCCATATCACATAAACTATAAAATTCAAACAACCTTAAAACAACATTAAAATCAAATAAATAACTTTCTCCCTCTTTCTATATATTTATTCTATCAAAATTCCCTACTCTCATCTCCATTTCATATATTTCACTACCTTATCCCCCCAACCCACCTATCCAACATAACAATTACACAAATTTTATCACCTACCTAAAAAAAAAAACAACAACCATATCAACAAAAATAGAGATATAAAATTAAATATTTAACCCATAAAACCAATACTTCACAACCTCTATATAAAAATACCACAACTCAAAATCATATAACCCATAAAATCAACCATAACAAACATATAACCCACCATTCACCCCAACAAATCTTAACATACACAATCATTCTACCCCTACTAACTATACAAATCTATCATCCTCACAACTTATCTCATAACCCCTTAACAAACTCTCAACACTCTACTAATCAATAACCTACCTTAATCAACAATACACTCACTCTTCTCTCTCTCACTACTCTCATCTACTTACAATATTAATAACACCAATCACAAAACCACCAATCACCTAAAACTAACACAACCAACAAAAAATATCAAATAACTCAAAAACTCAAACCAAAAAAAACACAAAACACACCAAACCACCAACCCACCTTCTACCACCCAAACAAAAACCACACAACCACCCAAAAAAACCAACAATCTCACATAAAACACACCACACTCTCAAACATAAAACCCAAAACAACAACCAACCAAACCACAAAACAAAACAACTCTACCACCCCACCAAAAATCCCAAAACACTAATATCACCAAAAAAAAATAATCTCTATCCATCCAAAACCTTCACCCTAAATCTAAACAAAACACTTTATATATCTCACAATACCTCATTCCCCTAACCCCCACCCAAAAAAAATACACTCCATCAAATCCAAACCCCCCCCATAAATCACCATTTCCAAACACCCTAAAACAAACCCTTTCAAAATAAAAATACCCAACAATAAACACTCCTCCAAACCAACTACACAACTCCCATCTCCAACATTCACCCTACAACCAATACAACATACATAATCCATCCTCCCAACCTTAATAAACCCAACCATACACATAACAACTAAATTCAAACAACCTAAAACAATTTAAAATTCAAAATAAATAACCTATTTCCTCCTTTCTATATACTTATTCTATCAAACCCATACATCTCTAATCTCCATACCCATCTTCATACACTACAAAAATCTATCCCCCAACCTACCCTATCCAAACACAATCTACCACCAACCACTTTTCACCAATAAAAAAAACAACAACAAACATCATCAAAACCCCTACCAACATCAAAATCTAACCATATATATAAACCACTAAAACCACAAATAACAACCATCATAAACAAAAAACTCAAAATCATATAACAAAAACACACCCACAAACATAAAAACAAACAAACCAAATCAAAATAAAATATTCTACCCCCCTATAACACTACAAACTCCTATCCATCTACAAACTATCATCATTCCCCCTACATCCAAACCTCAAACTCTTAATAATCAATACCAAAATCAAAACACAAAAAACTAAATTATTCCAAATCAATAAACCAATAAAAAAAACAAAATACAACAACTAATCCTAAAAAACAAATCATCAAAAAATAAACCCCCATCCAAACAAAAAACTAAAATCACAACTAACCCCCACAACCCCAAAACCCCAACCCTCACACAATCTATAATCACAAAAATTAACCATCAACCATCCTCTCCCAAAAAACCACAAACCTCCCTCAAACCATCCTCAATAAAAAAAAAAAAAAATATAACATCCACAAAAAATCATATAATACTATACACCCCACAAAAATAACACTCCAAAAAAAAAAAACATATAAAAAAACCTTCACCAAATCAAAAAAAATCTAATCCTACACTAAATACCACTAAAAAAACAACACTCCATCAATTCCAACCCCCACCAACAACCCCACCCCATCCCAAATACCCAAAACAAACCCATTTCATAAAAAATCACCTAACAATAAATACACTTCAAAACTACCCACTCAAACCAACCTAAAAATACAACACATAATATAACCCACCTTAATAAACCACCATCACACAAATAACCTACAATAAACAAATACCCTATAAAAATTAAATAATAAAACCCCCCAACCAACTTAATTCAAAACACCCTACCCCTAATCAAAATACTCACTCATAACCCTCCCCTCTATCCACCATAACAATTAAAACACTTTACATCCAAAACAACAAAAACAACAAAAAATATCAAACAATACCCAAATCTAAACATACCCAAAAAATCCAAAAACTAAAAAAAAAAACCAATAACCACAAAAAATTCATAACCAAACACACCCAAACCCCAAAAATATAACAACACCCATACCCACCACCAACATACCCACATAACCACTCCTCCCACAAAACCAAACTATAAAAATAAAAAACTAAAAAATATCAATCCCCCCCCCAACATCAAATCAAAATAATCAACTACACTTAACAAAAAAAAAACACATATTCTCAATAATCTCATAAACCCTCAAACACTAAAAAACAATCAACATATATAAAAAAAAAAATAAAAACATAACTAAAACCCTACAATAAAATAAAATAAATCCTACCTCCCCCACCACACCCCAAAAATAAAATCAACCCTACACCAATTAAATAACCATCCCTCTCCAACACCACTACAATCCCCCTCCATATCCTCTCAATCAAAAACAAAAACTAATTCCCCCATTTACCAACAAAATTATTAATATACCCCAACCAAAAACATACCCAACCTCATATATCACATCAAAAAATAAAAATTATACATCCAAAAAAAAAAAATCAAAAACCAATTTCACTATATCTCAAAATATTCATCCTAAACCCCAAAAAAAAAAAAATCCATCCATTCAATCAAACCCAATATAAAACTCCACCCCCCATTTCCCAAACACCACAAAAAACACTTTAAAATACACAAATACCACACTAAAAACATTCTCAAACAAATACACCCTCTCCAAACAACCCAATCAACCAATTCAAACATAATAAAATCATACTCCAAAATAAACCCAACATAAACAATAAATAACTAAAATAACAAACCCTAAAACACAAAAATAAATAATAACACCCCCCCTATAAAACATCAAAACCCCCACTTCCTCACCCAAATCTCAACTACCCTTTATCCCCCAAAACACAACAAAACAATCAAACATTTACAATATAAAAACAATAACAAAAACACATAAACCCTACACATCCCCAAATAAACAATATAACCAAAAAACCCCAACACCAAACCATCAAAAAAACACAACTCAACACATCCTATCCCCATAAAACCAAAATAAACATAAACACCACCCCATCCTACCCCACCCCCCAAATCTTACAACCATTCACCAACATTCTCCCCCCCCCTACTAACCCCTACAAACTCATACATAACAATATATTACCACATAATAAACCCTCCCTAAAAACTCCAAAAATCAACAATCCCCAAAAACCTAAAAACTAAATATCTCAATAAAACTTATATATTATCTATAACACACAAAACCACACCATAATATAAAATCTCTTATCACTACCCTATCCCCTATCCCCCATAAAACATCACAACCCCCCATCCACAACTAATCAACCTCCCCATAATATCCTCCCAAATCCAACTTATCATTAATAAAACCCCTCCATTCCATACTTTACAAACTCCACCTCATCCAAATAATATACTACTTATTCACTATTCCTTATACTCCTATTACTCAAATATTTCTATCTCCTAATCAACTACTTTCCCAATACTTTATATACATCATTCCCCTCAAATCCCCAATTCCAATCTCACACCCCATCCTATACACTAAAAAACCATATCTTCCATACAATCCTTCCCAACCACCCCTATAACATTCTCAAACCATACATCACTCACCACTCCACCTCCCCAACAAACCATCATTCCAACTATCCCTCTACCCAATCCAACCAATAAATATTCCAATTTTAAATACATTTAACACCTTAACCCCAACAATATTTTATAACTACATAAACACTAATCCACTACCACCTATAAAAATATTCAAACCACCCACCCTTTTCACACCCAACCACTCCATCTTCCTATCCACCTTTCATCACATCTAATTCCATATCCCCCCATCCAAAATAACTTCCCACACACCAACCATCAAACAACATTCAAATTATTACACACATCACTAACCCAAATATCAACCCCCCAAAAAATCACACCCCAATAACCAACTACACAAACACCCAAACCTAAATCATAATCCTCCCAAAAAAAAAATCCTAACAATTCATCCCCCCCCCATAAACAAAACCCTAAATACAACTATCATCAACCCTTCTCATCCCTCCCATAACATCCCCATCCCATCCCCTCCCTTCAACAAAATCCTATTATAAACTCCCTCATCAATTACTAAACAATCCTCAACCCCACAACATCATACCATCAACACACCCCTACTCCAAATACAAATAATAACTATTATTAAATACTTCACATACAACATCATATACAAAATTTAATAAACATATACCCCTCCCAACTAAAACCTACTCAACAAAAAAAAAAAAAAATAATCTACCCATTATATACATCATAATTAACAACTCTCCCCACACTACCTAAACTATAAATCTCCTCTCACCCTATCACAACTTCCTTATCCACAACATATCCACCCCATTATAACCTACATCCCCCACAATCAATCAAATTATCCCAATCAAAAAATCACAAACCCATCATCCCAAAAAAATCAATACCCCATAACACAAATCCCAACTTATCATTAATAAAACCTATCTTCTCCATTCCATATTTAAAACTCCATCATCCATTTCAATAATATTACTACCTTCCTTATTCACTATTCCTTCTCACTCCTATTACTCATAATATTTAAAATCATACTACTTTCCCAACCCTACTTTCCATATAATCATTCCCCTCAAATCCCCAACTTCTCAATCTCACAACTATCCCCCATATACAAACACCCATATCTTCCCTCACAATCTTACAACCACCCTTAACCATTCTCAAACCATCCCACATCCACTCACCACTCCACCTCCCCAACAACACCATCATTCAACTATCCTCTACCCATCCAACAATAACATTCCAATTTTAAATACCATTTAACACTTAACCCCCAACAATATTTCTAAACTACATAAATAATCACTACACTATAAAAATATTCAAACCCCCCCCCCCCCCCCCTTTTCACACCCCAAACCACTCATCCCTTCTATCCACCTTTCATCCATCTAATTCCATATCCCCAATCCAAAAACTAATTCCCACCCACCCAACCATCAAACAAATTCCAAATCCTATTACCACACATCACTAACCCAAAATATCACCCCACACAAATCCCACACCCCAATAACCAACCACAAACACAAACCCCCTAAATCATATAATCTCCCAAAAAAAAACCTACCAATTCATCCTACCCCCCCCATAAACAAAACCTAATAAAAACCTATCCATCAACCTCTATCATCCCTCCCCCCCCATAAATCCCATTCACCATCCCCCCCCCTCCCTTCAACACCCAAATCTCTTATAAACCTCCCTCATCAATTACTACAACCCTATCCCCCAAACCCACACCACATATACCATCTCAACAAACACCCCCCTACTCCAAATAAATAATAACTATTATTAAAAACACACCCACAACATAATATACAATTTAATAAAACATATACCTCCCCTAACACTACAAACCCTAACTCAACAAAACAAAAAAAAATAATCTACCCCATTATACTACATCCATAATTAACTAACTCCCCCCCACACCCCCTACAATATAAATCTCCAAACAAATTCAAAAAATATCCAATCCATTATAACCAATCCCCACAATCAATCAAATTATCCCCCAATAACACAACACAAACATCATCCCCCCCTATCAATCATCCAAATATACCCAAATCCAACATCATTAATAAAACTATCAATTTACAACTCAACTCATCCATTTCAATAATATTACACCTTCCTTATTCAAAACTCCTATTACTCATAATATTTCTATCCTAATCATACTACTTTCCAAAAAATATACATCATTCCTCAAATCCCCAACTTCTCCAATCTCAACAATCCCCCCACTATACCACTAAACATATCTTCCTCACAATCCCCTTCCCCAACCACCCTTAACATTCTCAAACCATCCACATCACTCACCACCACCTCCCAACAACACCATCATTCCACTATCCTCTACCCCAATCCAACAATAACAATATTCCAATTTTAAATACCCATTTAACCTTACACCCAACAATATTTCTATAACTACATAAATAATCCAACCCACCACTATAAAACCCTTCAAACCCCCCCCCCCCTTACCCCAAAAACCACTCCATCCTTCCCTATCCACCCAAAATCCTAATTCCATATCCCCCAATCCAAAACCTAACTTCCCACCACCACCCAACCATCAAACAAATTCCAACATCCTATTACACATCACTAACAAATATCACCCCCACACAAATCCACACCCCCAATAACCCACCCAAACACCCCAAACCTAAACATAATCCTCCCAAAAAAACCCAATCCCTCAATCTCATCCCTACCCCCCCATAAACAAAACCCCTAAAATAAAACAATCACACCCTCTATCCCCTCCACCCCTACAATACAACCCATCCCCCCCCCTCCTTCAAACACAATCATAAACCTCCTCATCATTACTACAACCTATCCCCAAACCCACAAATCATACCATCTCAACAACACACCCCCTACTCAAATACAAATAATAACTATTATTAAAAAAACATACACATCATATACAAAATTTACATAAAAAACTATACTCCCCTAACACTAAAAACATAACTAACAAACAAAAAAAATAATCTACCATTATACTACAATAATTAATAACTCTCCCCCACACCATACCCTAATATAAATCTCCTCTACCCTATCAAAACTTCCTTACTCAAAAATATCCACCCATCCATTATAACCCTACATCCCCCACAATCAATCAATTATCCCAATCCCACAAACCCCTCACCACCCCCCCATCATCAACCACCCCCTAATCAACTATCCCCCCATATCAACAAATCCCAACTTATCATTAATAAAACCCTATCTTCCTCATTCCATACTTTACAAACTCCAACTCATCCATTTCAATAATATTACTACCCTTCCTTATTCACTATTCCTTAACCTATTACTCATAATATTTCTATCTAATCATACTACTTTCCCAACCCTACTTTCCCATATACATCATTCCCCCTCAAATCCCAACCTTCTCCAACACAATCCATCCCAACTAAAAAACCCATATCTTCCCTCCACAATCCCCTTCCCCAACCCACCCATTAACCATTCTCAAACCATCACATCCACTCACCACTCCACTCCCAAAACACATCATTCAACTATCCTCTACCCAATCCAACAATAACAACCAAAAAACAAAAACACCTTACACAAAATATTTCTAAAATACATAAACACTAATCAAATACCCACCCCAAAAAAACAAAACACCCCAAAAACAATATCCAATACATCCTATTCCATATAACAAACAAAAAAAACAAATAAAAAATACCCTTCCCAAAAAACAAAACAAAATCCAAAAACAAAAAAAAAAAAAAAAACAAAATAACCAAAAAAAACATAACAATAAAAAAACCAATAAAACCCAACAAAACAAAAAAAAAAAACAAACATAAAACTAAAACACCTAAAAAAAATCCTCAAAACAATCAAAACTCCACCTAAAAAAAACATCATACATCAACAAAAAAAAAATACAAAAAACAAAACAAAAAAATAACACAAAACATAAAAAAATAAAAAAAAACAATAAAATCCAAAAAAAAAATCATAAACAAAAACCAAAACCCAAAATAAAAAACACCACAAAAAAAAAACAAACCAACAAATCAAAAAAAAAAAAAAAAACAACACACACATATAATAAACCAAAACAAAAAAAAAATCAAACAACAAACACAACAACAAAAAAATAACAATATTCACCATACCACAAAAAATAACAATCAAAAACAAAACAAAAAAAAAAAAAAAAAAAAACTCCATCAATAACATTACACACAAAAAAAAAACAAAAAACAACAAAAAAAAAAAAAAAAAAAAAACAAAACAATTAAACCAAAAAAACAAACAAAAACAAAAATTTAAAAAAAAAACAAAACACAAACCAAAAAGGAACTTTAAAAAATAAAAGGAATAAAACAAAAAAATACAAAAAACATAACCGGTCAAAATCAAAAACCATTCCACAACACAAAATCACTAAAAATATCAAACAAATGCCAAAAATACAACAAAAAAACATACTTGAATTTCTAACATTTATAAAAATAAAATTAATAAATCTCTTCCTAAAAGATAGTTTAATGACTAAAAAACGATATCTTTGACAAATTACAAAATCATGTTAAATATATAAAAGTTCCCAAGTCATGAAGAAATTTTTTACAAAATCATTGCGATGAAATGTTAAATTACTACCAACTAGTCCCGATGAAACAAACCACATATATAATATGTAAAAACAAAACAAAAACAAAAAAAAATCTATTTTGCTTAGTACCTGGCATCATACTAAAGGATAAAAAACATTTGTTAATAAAGATATTCCATATAAAAAATCAGCCTAAAAAGTGTCAAAATGTATTTTAATAGAAATAGTAATAAATCAAGTAGTTAACTACCACAACAGTAAAAATATTATGAGTATTCTATTTCGACAAAATCATGTATGTCCTCATCAAAAAACACATCATTAGAAAATGGAAAAAAAATCTAAAAAAAAAGAAAAATCATTAAAACATAATCTAACTCATCCACAACTGTTGCTGCTAAATCTTGAAATTCAGGTGACTGGTTGTTTTCCAGTGCAGGCACGAATGGAACTGTCAGGGTCACTTCTAGAATTACGACTGAACTGGGACTTGTTGTGGTAGCTCCAGGCAAGGTGGATCCAGTGGAAGGAGCCTCAGAAGTGGTAGATGTTGTGGGAGCTGCAGTTGATGTAGTAGGGACACATTAAAGTAGGGCCATGTGTATGATGGCAAAAGCATTTGAACACATTCAGGAGAATCTGAGATATTACGAATGAAACATCACGTCGTAATAGTCCTATCAATGTGAGGAAAGCATATTGAACAGCGACACATTAACTCAAAAGGTTACATGGAGACTTTAATGCACATATGAATAGATAATAGAATAAGAAAACTTACTTATCACCCTGATGGAATTAGTGACCAGAGTAACATTGAATTCACTTGTTATCGTGGAATTGGGGTTTGTCACCGCGGTTACTAAGGTCTCCACAACATCCTCATTGCTGGGCAGTGCTTCAGTACTGTTCTCGTTGAAAATCAGCTCCACCTCCACAGCTGTCCCTTCTTGTCCGGCACTTTAACAAACAAATCAAAAGGGGCCATATAAAACTTTAATAGAATGCCAAGGAACGTGAACTAAGGGCATGATATGCAGTTGGAATGTGAAACAACCTTGAATGTCTACAGTTCAGGAACATACATAATACAATTAATGCACTTTATTCATGGAATTCTGCAGTGGCTAATATACTGATAGTTAAATTCTGCTGATAAAACAATATATTTGACAAATATACAAAATCCCTGTTAAATTAAATACTTTATCAAATTTCACCAGTTTGATGTCTGAAGAACATTTTTTTTAAATTGCAAGATCATTGCGATGACAGTAAAAAAATGTTTATTTTAAACGTTTGTCATCTTACGTGAATGATCTCACACGAGTCCCGATGAAAAGAAACTCAAACTGTATCCTGAAAATGGCATCACACTGCAAAAAAAAAGAAAGGCATTATCACACTTCTGAAGAGGTGTTTCAGAAAGATGATTGGTAGTACTCTACACGTGCACACAACTTTCAAATATACATATGATGTCCAACTGAGATTATTTATATAAAACAGTAGAATCTCTGTCATTTGTTGTTCAGTGGCTGGCTTTGTCAGGATATGCCCCCTATTATGATGTGTATTTCTGGGTCTGTTTTCATGTGTAACAAGCCAAGTTATAGTCTTTACAGCCTTAGATTATTTTCATTTTTTTTTTGTTGAGTAAAATGGTGTAGTACTGAATGTTGGCTTAGCTTCAGAGACAAAACTAATCCAAAGTAAAGTTGCTGTTTGAGAAGAGCTAACAGTGAATCATTTCAGGAAGGTAGAATACTTCATGTGAACTCAAACTGAATGGTGTTCAAGTATGAAAAATATTGATTGCAATTCTGGTGAAACAATCTGCACAATATTCCTACCCAGATATCTAAAAAAATGCATGCAATAATCAACCGTTGACTTACGAATGCAACAACTGTTGCTGCTAAATCTTGAAATTCAGGTGACTGGTTGTTTTCCAGTGCAGGCACGAATGGAACTGTCAGGGTCACTTCTAGAATTACGACTGAACTGGGACTTGTTGTGGTAGCTCCAGGCAAGGTGGATCCAGTGGAAGGAGCCTCAGAAGTGGTAGATGTTGTGGGAGCTGCAGTTGATGTAGTAGGGACACATTAAAGTAGGGCCATGTGTATGATGGCAAAAGCATTTGAACACATTCAGGAGAATCTGAGATATTACGAATGAAACATCACGTCGTAATAGTCCTATCAATGTGAGGAAAGCATATTGAACAGCGACACATTAACTCAAAAGGTTACATGGAGACTTTAATGCACATATGAATAGATAATAGAATAAGAAAACTTACTTATCACCCTGATGGAATTAGTGACCAGAGTAACATTGAATTCACTTGTTATCGTGGAATTGGGGTTTGTCACCGCGGTTACTAAGGTCTCCACAACATCCTCATTGCTGGGCAGTGCTTCAGTACTGTTCTCGTTGAAAATCAGCTCCACCTCCACAGCTGTCCCTTCTTGTCCGGCACTTTAACAAACAAATCAAAAGGGGCCATATAAAACTTTAATAGAATGCCAAGGTACGTGAACTAAGGGCATGATATGCAGTTGGAATGTGAAACAACCTTGAATGTCTACAGTTCAGGAACATACATAATACAATTAATGCACTTTATTCATGGAATTCTGCAGTGGCTAATATACTGATAGTTAAATTCTGCTGATAAAACAATATATTTGACAAATATACAAAATCCCTGTTAAATTAAATACTTTATCAAATTTCACCAGTTTGATGTCTGAAGAACATTTTTTTTAAATTGCAAGATCATTGCGATGACAGTAAAAAAATGTTTATTTTAAACGTTTGTCATCTTACGTGAATGATCTCACACGAGTCCCGATGAAAAGAAACTCAAACTGTATCCTGAAAATGGCATCACACTGCAAAAAAAAAGAAAGGCATTATCACACTTCTGAAGAGGTGTTTCAGAAAGATGATTGGTAGTACTCTACACGTGCACACAACTTTCAAATATACATATGATGTCCAACTGAGATTATTTATATAAAACAGTAGAATCTCTGTCATTTGTTGTTCAGTGGCTGGCTTTGTCAGGATATGCCCCCTATTATGATGTGTATTTCTGGGTCTGTTTTCATGTGTAACAAGCCAAGTTATAGTCTTTACAGCCTTAGATTATTTTCATTTTTTTTTGTTGAGTAAAATGGTGTAGTACTGAATGTTGGCTTAGCTTCAGAGACAAAACTAATCCAAAGTAAAGTTGCTGTTTGAGAAGAGCTAACAGTGAATCATTTCAGGAAGGTAGAATACTTCATGTGAACTCAAACTGAATGGTGTTCAAGTATGAAAAATATTGATTGCAATTCTGGTGAAACAATCTGCACAATATTCCTACCCAGATATCTAAAAAAATGCATGCAATAATCAACCGTTGACTTACGAATGCAACAACTGTTGCTGCTAAATCTTGAAATTCAGGTGACTGGTTGTTTTCCAGTGCAGGCACGAATGGAACTGTCAGGGTCACTTCTAGAATTACGACTGAACTGGGACTTGTTGTGGTAGCTCCAGGCAAGGTGGATCCAGTGGAAGGAGCCTCAGAAGTGGTAGATGTTGTGGGAGCTGCAGTTGATGTAGTAGGGACACATTAAAGTAGGGCCATGTGTATGATGGCAAAAGCATTTGAACACATTCAGGAGAATCTGAGATATTACGAATGAAACATCACGTCGTAATAGTCCTATCAATGTGAGGAAAGCATATTGAACAGCGACACATTAACTCAAAAGGTTACATGGAGACTTTAATGCACATATGAATAGATAATAGAATAAGAAAACTTACTTATCACCCTGATGGAATTAGTGACCAGAGTAACATTGAATTCACTTGTTATCGTGGAATTGGGGTTTGTCACCGCGGTTACTAAGGTCTCCACAACATCCTCATTGCTGGGCAGTGCTTCAGTACTGTTCTCGTTGAAAATCAGCTCCACCTCCACAGCTGTCCCTTCTTGTCCGGCACTTTAACAAACAAATCAAAAGGGGCCATATAAAACTTTAATAGAATGCCAAGGAACGTGAACTAAGGGCATGATATGCAGTTGGAATGTGAAACAACCTTGAATTTCTACAGTTCAGGAACATACATAATACAATTAATGCACTTTATTCATGGAATTCTGCAGTGGCTAATATACTGATAGTTAAATTCTGCTGATAAAACAATATATTTGACAAATATACAAAATCCCTGTTAAATTAAATACTTTATCAAATTTCACCAGTTTGATGTCTGAAGAACATTTTTTTTAAATTGCAAGATCATTGCGATGACAGTAAAAAAATGTTTATTTTAAACGTTTGTCATCTTACGTGAATGATCTCACACGAGTCCCGATGAAAAGAAACTCAAACTGTATCCTGAAAATGGCATCACACTGCAAAAAAAAAGAAAGGCATTATCACACTTCTGAAGAGGTGTTTCAGAAAGATGATTGGTAGTACTCTACACGTGCACACAACTTTCAAATATACATATGATGTCCAACTGAGATTATTTATATAAAACAGTAGAATCTCTGTCATTTGTTGTTCAGTGGCTGGCTTTGTCAGGATATGCCCCCTATTATGATGTGTATTTCTGGGTCTGTTTTCATGTGTAACAAGCCAAGTTATAGTCTTTACAGCCTTAGATTATTTTCATTTTTTTTTTGTTGAGTAAAATGGTGTAGTACTGAATGTTGGCTTAGCTTCAGAGACAAAACTAATCCAAAGTAAAGTTGCTGTTTGAGAAGAGCTAACAGTGAATCATTTCAGGAAGGTAGAATACTTCATGTGAACTCAAACTGAATGGTGTTCAAGTATGAAAAATATTGATTGCAATTCTGGTGAAACAATCTGCACAATATTCCTACCCAGATATCTAAAAAAATGCATGCAATAATCAACCGTTGACTTACGAATGCAACAACTGTTGCTGCTAAATCTTGAAATTCAGGTGACTGGTTGTTTTCCAGTGCAGGCACGAATGGAACTGTCAGGGTCACTTCTAGAATTACGACTGAACTGGGACTTGTTGTGGTAGCTCCAGGCAAGGTGGATCCAGTGGAAGGAGCCTCAGAAGTGGTAGATGTTGTGGGAGCTGCAGTTGATGTAGTAGGGACACATTAAAGTAGGGCCATGTGTATGATGGCAAAAGCATTTGAACACATTCAGGAGAATCTGAGATATTACGAATGAAACATCACGTCGTAATAGTCCTATCAATGTGAGGAAAGCATATTGAACAGCGACACATTAACTCAAAAGGTTACATGGAGACTTTAATGCACATATGAATAGATAATAGAATAAGAAAACTTACTTATCACCCTGATGGAATTAGTGACCAGAGTAACATTGAATTCACTTGTTATCGTGGAATTGGGGTTTGTCACCGCGGTTACTAAGGTCTCCACAACATCCTCATTGCTGGGCAGTGCTTCAGTACTGTTCTCGTTGAAAATCAGCTCCACCTCCACAGCTGTCCCTTCTTGTCCGGCACTTTAACAAACAAATCAAAAGGGGCCATATAAAACTTTAATAGAATGCCAAGGAACGTGAACTAAGGGCATGATATGCAGTTGGAATGTGAAACAACCTTGAATTTCTACAGTTCAGGAACATACATAATACAATTAATGCACTTTATTCATGGAATTCTGCAGTGGCTAATATACTGATAGTTAAATTCTGCTGATAAAACAATATATTTGACAAATATACAAAATCCCTGTTAAATTAAATACTTTATCAAATTTCACCAGTTTGATGTCTGAAGAACATTTTTTTTAAATTGCAAGATCATTGCGATGACAGTAAAAAAATGTTTATTTTAAACGTTTGTCATCTTACGTGAATGATCTCACACGAGTCCCGATGAAAAGAAACTCAAACTGTATCCTGAAAATGGCATCACACTGCAAAAAAAAAGAAAGGCATTATCACACTTCTGAAGAGGTGTTTCAGAAAGATGATTGGTAGTACTCTACACGTGCACACAACTTTCAAATATACATATGATGTCCAACTGAGATTATTTATATAAAACAGTAGAATCTCTGTCATTTGTTGTTCAGTGGCTGGCTTTGTCAGGATATGCCCCCTATTATGATGTGTATTTCTGGGTCTGTTTTCATGTGTAACAAGCCAAGTTATAGTCTTTACAGCCTTAGATTATTTTCATTTTTTTTTTGTTGAGTAAAATGGTGTAGTACTGAATGTTGGCTTAGCTTCAGAGACAAAACTAATCCAAAGTAAAGTTGCTGTTTGAGAAGAGCTAACAGTGAATCATTTCAGGAAGGTAGAATACTTCATGTGAACTCAAACTGAATGGTGTTCAAGTATGAAAAATATTGATTGCAATTCTGGTGAAACAATCTGCACAATATTCCTACCCAGATATCTAAAAAAATGCATGCAATAATCAACCGTTGACTTACGAATGCAACAACTGTTGCTGCTAAATCTTGAAATTCAGGTGACTGGTTGTTTTCCAGTGCAGGCACGAATGGAACTGTCAGGGTCACTTCTAGAATTACGACTGAACTGGGACTTGTTGTGGTAGCTCCAGGCAAGGTGGATCCAGTGGAAGGAGCCTCAGAAGTGGTAGATGTTGTGGGAGCTGCAGTTGATGTAGTAGGGACACATTAAAGTAGGGCCATGTGTATGATGGCAAAAGCATTTGAACACATTCAGGAGAATCTGAGATATTACGAATGAAACATCACGTCGTAATAGTCCTATCAATGTGAGGAAAGCATATTGAACAGCGACACATTAACTCAAAAGGTTACATGGAGACTTTAATGCACATATGAATAGATAATAGAATAAGAAAACTTACTTATCACCCTGATGGAATTAGTGACCAGAGTAACATTGAATTCACTTGTTATCGTGGAATTGGGGTTTGTCACCGCGGTTACTAAGGTCTCCACAACATCCTCATTGCTGGGCAGTGCTTCAGTACTGTTCTCGTTGAAAATCAGCTCCACCTCCACAGCTGTCCCTTCTTGTCCGGCACTTTAACAAACAAATCAAAAGGGGCCATATAAAACTTTAATAGAATGCCAAGGAACGTGAACTAAGGGCATGATATGCAGTTGGAATGTGAAACAACCTTGAATTTCTACAGTTCAGGAACATACATAATACAATTAATGCACTTTATTCATGGAATTCTGCAGTGGCTAATATACTGATAGTTAAATTCTGCTGATAAAACAATATATTTGACAAATATACAAAATCCCTGTTAAATTAAATACTTTATCAAATTTCACCAGTTTGATGTCTGAAGAACATTTTTTTTAAATTGCAAGATCATTGCGATGACAGTAAAAAAATGTTTATTTTAAACGTTTGTCATCTTACGTGAATGATCTCACACGAGTCCCGATGAAAAGAAACTCAAACTGTATCCTGAAAATGGCATCACACTGCAAAAAAAAAGAAAGGCATTATCACACTTCTGAAGAGGTGTTTCAGAAAGATGATTGGTAGTACTCTACACGTGCACACAACTTTCAAATATACATATGATGTCCAACTGAGATTATTTATATAAAACAGTAGAATCTCTGTCATTTGTTGTTCAGTGGCTGGCTTTGTCAGGATATGCCCCCTATTATGATGTGTATTTCTGGGTCTGTTTTCATGTGTAACAAGCCAAGTTATAGTCTTTACAGCCTTAGATTATTTTCATTTTTTTTTTGTTGAGTAAAATGGTGTAGTACTGAATGTTGGCTTAGCTTCAGAGACAAAACTAATCCAAAGTAAAGTTGCTGTTTGAGAAGAGCTAACAGTGAATCATTTCAGGAAGGTAGAATACTTCATGTGAACTCAAACTGAATGGTGTTCAAGTATGAAAAATATTGATTGCAATTCTGGTGAAACAATCTGCACAATATTCCTACCCAGATATCTAAAAAAATGCATGCAATAATCAACCGTTGACTTACGAATGCAACAACTGTTGCTGCTAAATCTTGAAATTCAGGTGACTGGTTGTTTTCCAGTGCAGGCACGAATGGAACTGTCAGGGTCACTTCTAGAATTACGACTGAACTGGGACTTGTTGTGGTAGCTCCAGGCAAGGTGGATCCAGTGGAAGGAGCCTCAGAAGTGGTAGATGTTGTGGGAGCTGCAGTTGATGTAGTAGGGACACATTAAAGTAGGGCCATGTGTATGATGGCAAAAGCATTTGAACACATTCAGGAGAATCTGAGATATTACGAATGAAACATCACGTCGTAATAGTCCTATCAATGTGAGGAAAGCATATTGAACAGCGACACATTAACTCAAAAGGTTACATGGAGACTTTAATGCACATATGAATAGATAATAGAATAAGAAAACTTACTTATCACCCTGATGGAATTAGTGACCAGAGTAACATTGAATTCACTTGTTATCGTGGAATTGGGGTTTGTCACCGCGGTTACTAAGGTCTCCACAACATCCTCATTGCTGGGCAGTGCTTCAGTACTGTTCTCGTTGAAAATCAGCTCCACCTCCACAGCTGTCCCTTCTTGTCCGGCACTTTAACAAACAAATCAAAAGGGGCCATATAAAACTTTAATAGAATGCCAAGGAACGTGAACTAAGGGCATGATATGCAGTTGGAATGTGAAACAACCTTGAATTTCTACAGTTCAGGAACATACATAATACAATTAATGCACTTTATTCATGGAATTCTGCAGTGGCTAATATACTGATAGTTAAATTCTGCTGATAAAACAATATATTTGACAAATATACAAAATCCCTGTTAAATTAAATACTTTATCAAATTTCACCAGTTTGATGTCTGAAGAACATTTTTTTTAAATTGCAAGATCATTGCGATGACAGTAAAAAAATGTTTATTTTAAACGTTTGTCATCTTACGTGAATGATCTCACACGAGTCCCGATGAAAAGAAACTCAAACTGTATCCTGAAAATGGCATCACACTGCAAAAAAAAAGAAAGGCATTATCACACTTCTGAAGAGGTGTTTCAGAAAGATGATTGGTAGTACTCTACACGTGCACACAACTTTCAAATATACATATGATGTCCAACTGAGATTATTTATATAAAACAGTAGAATCTCTGTCATTTGTTGTTCAGTGGCTGGCTTTGTCAGGATATGCCCCCTATTATGATGTGTATTTCTGGGTCTGTTTTCATGTGTAACAAGCCAAGTTATAGTCTTTACAGCCTTAGATTATTTTCATTTTTTTTTTGTTGAGTAAAATGGTGTAGTACTGAATGTTGGCTTAGCTTCAGAGACAAAACTAATCCAAAGTAAAGTTGCTGTTTGAGAAGAGCTAACAGTGAATCATTTCAGGAAGGTAGAATACTTCATGTGAACTCAAACTGAATGGTGTTCAAGTATGAAAAATATTGATTGCAATTCTGGTGAAACAATCTGCACAATATTCCTACCCAGATATCTAAAAAAATGCATGCAATAATCAACCGTTGACTTACGAATGCAACAACTGTTGCTGCTAAATCTTGAAATTCAGGTGACTGGTTGTTTTCCAGTGCAGGCACGAATGGAACTGTCAGGGTCACTTCTAGAATTACGACTGAACTGGGACTTGTTGTGGTAGCTCCAGGCAAGGTGGATCCAGTGGAAGGAGCCTCAGAAGTGGTAGATGTTGTGGGAGCTGCAGTTGATGTAGTAGGGACACATTAAAGTAGGGCCATGTGTATGATGGCAAAAGCATTTGAACACATTCAGGAGAATCTGAGATATTACGAATGAAACATCACGTCGTAATAGTCCTATCAATGTGAGGAAAGCATATTGAACAGCGACACATTAACTCAAAAGGTTACATGGAGACTTTAATGCACATATGAATAGATAATAGAATAAGAAAACTTACTTATCACCCTGATGGAATTAGTGACCAGAGTAACATTGAATTCACTTGTTATCGTGGAATTGGGGTTTGTCACCGCGGTTACTAAGGTCTCCACAACATCCTCATTGCTGGGCAGTGCTTCAGTACTGTTCTCGTTGAAAATCAGCTCCACCTCCACAGCTGTCCCTTCTTGTCCGGCACTTTAACAAACAAATCAAAAGGGGCCATATAAAACTTTAATAGAATGCCAAGGAACGTGAACTAAGGGCATGATATGCAGTTGGAATGTGAAACAACCTTGAATTTCTACAGTTCAGGAACATACATAATACAATTAATGCACTTTATTCATGGAATTCTGCAGTGGCTAATATACTGATAGTTAAATTCTGCTGATAAAACAATATATTTGACAAATATACAAAATCCCTGTTAAATTAAATACTTTATCAAATTTCACCAGTTTGATGTCTGAAGAACATTTTTTTTAAATTGCAAGATCATTGCGATGACAGTAAAAAAATGTTTATTTTAAACGTTTGTCATCTTACGTGAATGATCTCACACGAGTCCCGATGAAAAGAAACTCAAACTGTATCCTGAAAATGGCATCACACTGCAAAAAAAAAGAAAGGCATTATCACACTTCTGAAGAGGTGTTTCAGAAAGATGATTGGTAGTACTCTACACGTGCACACAACTTTCAAATATACATATGATGTCCAACTGAGATTATTTATATAAAACAGTAGAATCTCTGTCATTTGTTGTTCAGTGGCTGGCTTTGTCAGGATATGCCCCCTATTATGATGTGTATTTCTGGGTCTGTTTTCATGTGTAACAAGCCAAGTTATAGTCTTTACAGCCTTAGATTATTTTCATTTTTTTTTTGTTGAGTAAAATGGTGTAGTACTGAATGTTGGCTTAGCTTCAGAGACAAAACTAATCCAAAGTAAAGTTGCTGTTTGAGAAGAGCTAACAGTGAATCATTTCAGGAAGGTAGAATACTTCATGTGAACTCAAACTGAATGGTGTTCAAGTATGAAAAATATTGATTGCAATTCTGGTGAAACAATCTGCACAATATTCCTACCCAGATATCTAAAAAAATGCATGCAATAATCAACCGTTGACTTACGAATGCAACAACTGTTGCTGCTAAATCTTGAAATTCAGGTGACTGGTTGTTTTCCAGTGCAGGCACGAATGGAACTGTCAGGGTCACTTCTAGAATTACGACTGAACTGGGACTTGTTGTGGTAGCTCCAGGCAAGGTGGATCCAGTGGAAGGAGCCTCAGAAGTGGTAGATGTTGTGGGAGCTGCAGTTGATGTAGTAGGGACACATTAAAGTAGGGCCATGTGTATGATGGCAAAAGCATTTGAACACATTCAGGAGAATCTGAGATATTACGAATGAAACATCACGTCGTAATAGTCCTATCAATGTGAGGAAAGCATATTGAACAGCGACACATTAACTCAAAAGGTTACATGGAGACTTTAATGCACATATGAATAGATAATAGAATAAGAAAACTTACTTATCACCCTGATGGAATTAGTGACCAGAGTAACATTGAATTCACTTGTTATCGTGGAATTGGGGTTTGTCACCGCGGTTACTAAGGTCTCCACAACATCCTCATTGCTGGGCAGTGCTTCAGTACTGTTCTCGTTGAAAATCAGCTCCACCTCCACAGCTGTCCCTTCTTGTCCGGCACTTTAACAAACAAATCAAAAGGGGCCATATAAAACTTTAATAGAATGCCAAGGAACGTGAACTAAGGGCATGATATGCAGTTGGAATGTGAAACAACCTTGAATTTCTACAGTTCAGGAACATACATAATACAATTAATGCACTTTATTCATGGAATTCTGCAGTGGCTAATATACTGATAGTTAAATTCTGCTGATAAAACAATATATTTGACAAATATACAAAATCCCTGTTAAATTAAATACTTTATCAAATTTCACCAGTTTGATGTCTGAAGAACATTTTTTTTTAATTGCAAGATCATTGCGATGACAGTAAAAAAATGTTTATTTTAAACGTTTGTCATCTTACGTGAATGATCTCACACGAGTCCCGATGAAAAGAAACTCAAACTGTATCCTGAAAATGGCATCACACTGCAAAAAAAAAGAAAGGCATTATCACACTTCTGAAGAGGTGTTTCAGAAAGATGATTGGTAGTACTCTACACGTGCACACAACTTTCAAATATACATATGATGTCCAACTGAGATTATTTATATAAAACAGTAGAATCTCTGTCATTTGTTGTTCAGTGGCTGGCTTTGTCAGGATATGCCCCCTATTATGATGTGTATTTCTGGGTCTGTTTTCATGTGTAACAAGCCAAGTTATAGTCTTTACAGCCTTAGATTATTTTCATTTTTTTTTTGTTGAGTAAAATGGTGTAGTACTGAATGTTGGCTTAGCTTCAGAGACAAAACTAATCCAAAGTAAAGTTGCTGTTTGAGAAGAGCTAACAGTGAATCATTTCAGGAAGGTAGAATACTTCATGTGAACTCAAACTGAATGGTGTTCAAGTATGAAAAATATTGATTGCAATTCTGGTGAAACAATCTGCACAATATTCCTACCCAGATATCTAAAAAAATGCATGCAATAATCAACCGTTGACTTACGAATGCAACAACTGTTGCTGCTAAATCTTGAAATTCAGGTGACTGGTTGTTTTCCAGTGCAGGCACGAATGGAACTGTCAGGGTCACTTCTAGAATTACGACTGAACTGGGACTTGTTGTGGTAGCTCCAGGCAAGGTGGATCCAGTGGAAGGAGCCTCAGAAGTGGTAGATGTTGTGGGAGCTGCAGTTGATGTAGTAGGGACACATTAAAGTAGGGCCATGTGTATGATGGCAAAAGCATTTGAACACATTCAGGAGAATCTGAGATATTACGAATGAAACATCACGTCGTAATAGTCCTATCAATGTGAGGAAAGCATATTGAACAGCGACACATTAACTCAAAAGGTTACATGGAGACTTTAATGCACATATGAATAGATAATAGAATAAGAAAACTTACTTATCACCCTGATGGAATTAGTGACCAGAGTAACATTGAATTCACTTGTTATCGTGGAATTGGGGTTTGTCACTGCGGTTACTAAGGTCTCCACAACATCCTCATTGCTGGGCAGTGCTTCAGTACTGTTCTCGTTGAAAATCAGCTCCACCTCCACAGCTGTCCCTTCTTGTCCGGCACTTTAACAAACAAATCAAAAGGGGCCATATAAAACTTTAATAGAATGCCAAGGAACGTGAACTAAGGGCATGATATGCAGTTGGAATGTGAAACAACCTTGAATTTCTACAGTTCAGGAACATACATAATACAATTAATGCACTTTATTCATGGAATTCTGCAGTGGCTAATATACTGATAGTTAAATTCTGCTGATAAAACAATATATTTGACAAATATACAAAATCCCTGTTAAATTAAATACTTTATCAAATTTCACCAGTTTGATGTCTGAAGAACATTTTTTTTTAATTGCAAGATCATTGCGATGACAGTAAAAAAAAAAATATTTTAAACGTTTGTCATCTTACGTGAATGATCTCACACGAGTCCCGATGAAAAGAAACTCAAACTGTATCCTGAAAATGGCATCACACTGCAAAAAAAAAGAAAGGCATTATCACACTTCTGAAGAGGTGTTTCAGAAAGATGATTGGTAGTACTCTACACGTGCACACAACTTTCAAATATACATATGATGTCCAACTGAGATTATTTATATAAAACAGTAGAATCTCTGTCATTTGTTGTTCAGTGGCTGGCTTTGTCAGGATATGCCCCCTATTATGATGTGTATTTCTGGGTCTGTTTTCATGTGTAACAAGCCAAGTTATAGTCTTTACAGCCTTAGATTATTTTCATTTTTTTTTTGTTGAGTAAAATGGTGTAGTACTGAATGTTGGCTTAGCTTCAGAGACAAAACTAATCCAAAGTAAAGTTGCTGTTTGAGAAGAGCTAACAGTGAATCATTTCAGGAAGGTAGAATACTTCATGTGAACTCAAACTGAATGGTGTTCAAGTATGAAAAATATTGATTGCAATTCTGGTGAAACAATCTGCACAATATTCCTACCCAGATATCTAAAAAAATGCATGCAATAATCAACCGTTGACTTACGAATGCAACAACTGTTGCTGCTAAATCTTGAAATTCAGGTGACTGGTTGTTTTCCAGTGCAGGCACGAATGGAACTGTCAGGGTCACTTCTAGAATTACGACTGAACTGGGACTTGTTGTGGTAGCTCCAGGCAAGGTGGATCCAGTGGAAGGAGCCTCAGAAGTGGTAGATGTTGTGGGAGCTGCAGTTGATGTAGTAGGGACACATTAAAGTAGGGCCATGTGTATGATGGCAAAAGCATTTGAACACATTCAGGAGAATCTGAGATATTACGAATGAAACATCACGTCGTAATAGTCCTATCAATGTGAGGAAAGCATATTGAACAGCGACACATTAACTCAAAAGGTTACATGGAGACTTTAATGCACATATGAATAGATAATAGAATAAGAAAACTTACTTATCACCCTGATGGAATTAGTGACCAGAGTAACATTGAATTCACTTGTTATCGTGGAATTGGGGTTTGTCACCGCGGTTACTAAGGTCTCCACAACATCCTCATTGCTGGGCAGTGCTTCAGTACTGTTCTCGTTGAAAATCAGCTCCACCTCCACAGCTGTCCCTTCTTGTCCGGCACTTTAACAAACAAATCAAAAGGGGCCATATAAAACTTTAATAGAATGCCAAGGAACGTGAACTAAGGGCATGATATGCAGTTGGAATGTGAAACAACCTTGAATTTCTACAGTTCAGGAACATACATAATACAATTAATGCACTTTATTCATGGAATTCTGCAGTGGCTAATATACTGATAGTTAAATTCTGCTGATAAAACAATATATTTGACAAATATACAAAATCCCTGTTAAATTAAATACTTTATCAAATTTCACCAGTTTGATGTCTGAAGAACATTTTTTTTAAATTGCAAGATCATTGCGATGACAGTAAAAAAATGTTTATTTTAAACGTTTGTCATCTTACGTGAATGATCTCACACGAGTCCCGATGAAAAGAAACTCAAACTGTATCCTGAAAATGGCATCACACTGCAAAAAAAAAGAAAGGCATTATCACACTTCTGAAGAGGTGTTTCAGAAAGATGATTGGTAGTACTCTACACGTGCACACAACTTTCAAATATACATATGATGTCCAACTGAGATTATTTATATAAAACAGTAGAATCTCTGTCATTTGTTGTTCAGTGGCTGGCTTTGTCAGGATATGCCCCCTATTATGATGTGTATTTCTGGGTCTGTTTTCATGTGTAACAAGCCAAGTTATAGTCTTTACAGCCTTAGATTATTTTCATTTTTTTTTTGTTGAGTAAAATGGTGTAGTACTGAATGTTGGCTTAGCTTCAGAGACAAAACTAATCCAAAGTAAAGTTGCTGTTTGAGAAGAGCTAACAGTGAATCATTTCAGGAAGGTAGAATACTTCATGTGAACTCAAACTGAATGGTGTTCAAGTATGAAAAATATTGATTGCAATTCTGGTGAAACAATCTGCACAATATTCCTACCCAGATATCTAAAAAAATGCATGCAATAATCAACCGTTGACTTACGAATGCAACAACTGTTGCTGCTAAATCTTGAAATTCAGGTGACTGGTTGTTTTCCAGTGCAGGCACGAATGGAACTGTCAGGGTCACTTCTAGAATTACGACTGAACTGGGACTTGTTGTGGTAGCTCCAGGCAAGGTGGATCCAGTGGAAGGAGCCTCAGAAGTGGTAGATGTTGTGGGAGCTGCAGTTGATGTAGTAGGGACACATTAAAGTAGGGCCATGTGTATGATGGCAAAAGCATTTGAACACATTCAGGAGAATCTGAGATATTACGAATGAAACATCACGTCGTAATAGTCCTATCAATGTGAGGAAAGCATATTGAACAGCGACACATTAACTCAAAAGGTTACATGGAGACTTTAATGCACATATGAATAGATAATAGAATAAGAAAACTTACTTATCACCCTGATGGAATTAGTGACCAGAGTAACATTGAATTCACTTGTTATCGTGGAATTGGGGTTTGTCACCGCGGTTACTAAGGTCTCCACAACATCCTCATTGCTGGGCAGTGCTTCAGTACTGTTCTCGTTGAAAATCAGCTCCACCTCCACAGCTGTCCCTTCTTGTCCGGCACTTTAACAAACAAATCAAAAGGGGCCATATAAAACTTTAATAGAATGCCAAGGAACGTGAACTAAGGGCATGATATGCAGTTGGAATGTGAAACAACCTTGAATTTCTACAGTTCAGGAACATACATAATACAATTAATGCACTTTATTCATGGAATTCTGCAGTGGCTAATATACTGATAGTTAAATTCTGCTGATAAAACAATATATTTGACAAATATACAAAATCCCTGTTAAATTAAATACTTTATCAAATTTCACCAGTTTGATGTCTGAAGAACATTTTTTTTAAATTGCAAGATCATTGCGATGACAGTAAAAAAATGTTTATTTTAAACGTTTGTCATCTTACGTGAATGATCTCACACGAGTCCCGATGAAAAGAAACTCAAACTGTATCCTGAAAATGGCATCACACTGCAAAAAAAAAGAAAGGCATTATCACACTTCTGAAGAGGTGTTTCAGAAAGATGATTGGTAGTACTCTACACGTGCACACAACTTTCAAATATACATATGATGTCCAACTGAGATTATTTATATAAAACAGTAGAATCTCTGTCATTTGTTGTTCAGTGGCTGGCTTTGTCAGGATATGCCCCCTATTATGATGTGTATTTCTGGGTCTGTTTTCATGTGTAACAAGCCAAGTTATAGTCTTTACAGCCTTAGATTATTTTCATTTTTTTTTTGTTGAGTAAAATGGTGTAGTACTGAATGTTGGCTTAGCTTCAGAGACAAAACTAATACAAAGTAAAGTTGCTGTTTGAGAAGAGCTAACAGTGAATCATTTCAGGAAGGTAGAATACTTCATGTGAACTCAAACTGAATGGTGTTCAAGTATGAAAAATATTGATTGCAATTCTGGTGAAACAATCTGCACAATATTCCTACCCAGATATCTAAAAAAATGCATGCAATAATCAACCGTTGACTTACGAATGCAACAACTGTTGCTGCTAAATCTTGAAATTCAGGTGACTGGTTGTTTTCCAGTGCAGGCACGAATGGAACTGTCAGGGTCACTTCTAGAATTACGACTGAACTGGGACTTGTTGTGGTAGCTCCAGGCAAGGTGGATCCAGTGGAAGGAGCCTCAGAAGTGGTAGATGTTGTGGGAGCTGCAGTTGATGTAGTAGGGACACATTAAAGTAGGGCCATGTGTATGATGGCAAAAGCATTTGAACACATTCAGGAGAATCTGAGATATTACGAATGAAACATCACGTCGTAATAGTCCTATCAATGTGAGGAAAGCATATTGAACAGCGACACATTAACTCAAAAGGTTACATGGAGACTTTAATGCACATATGAATAGATAATAGAATAAGAAAACTTACTTATCACCCTGATGGAATTAGTGACCAGAGTAACATTGAATTCACTTGTTATCGTGGAATTGGGGTTTGTCACTGCGGTTACTAAGGTCTCCACAACATCCTCATTGCTGGGCAGTGCTTCAGTACTGTTCTCGTTGAAAATCAGCTCCACCTCCACAGCTGTCCCTTCTTGTCCGGCACTTTAACAAACAAATCAAAAGGGGCCATATAAAACTTTAATAGAATGCCAAGGAACGTGAACTAAGGGCATGATATGCAGTTGGAATGTGAAACAACCTTGAATTTCTACAGTTCAGGAACATACATAATACAATTAATGCACTTTATTCATGGAATTCTGCAGTGGCTAATATACTGATAGTTAAATTCTGCTGATAAAACAATATATTTGACAAATATACAAAATCCCTGTTAAATTAAATACTTTATCAAATTTCACCAGTTTGATGTCTGAAGAACATTTTTTTTAAATTGCAAGATCATTGCGATGACAGTAAAAAAATGTTTATTTTAAACGTTTGTCATCTTACGTGAATGATCTCACACGAGTCCCGATGAAAAGAAACTCAAACTGTATCCTGAAAATGGCATCACACTGCAAAAAAAAAGAAAGGCATTATCACACTTCTGAAGAGGTGTTTCAGAAAGATGATTGGTAGTACTCTACACGTGCACACAACTTTCAAATATACATATGATGTCCAACTGAGATTATTTATATAAAACAGTAGAATCTCTGTCATTTGTTGTTCAGTGGCTGGCTTTGTCAGGATATGCCCCCTATTATGATGTGTATTTCTGGGTCTGTTTTCATGTGTAACAAGCCAAGTTATAGTCTTTACAGCCTTAGATTATTTTCATTTTTTTTTTGTTGAGTAAAATGGTGTAGTACTGAATGTTGGCTTAGCTTCAGAGACAAAACTAATCCAAAGTAAAGTTGCTGTTTGAGAAGAGCTAACAGTGAATCATTTCAGGAAGGTAGAATACTTCATGTGAACTCAAACTGAATGGTGTTCAAGTATGAAAAATATTGATTGCAATTCTGGTGAAACAATCTGCACAATATTCCTACCCAGATATCTAAAAAAATGCATGCAATAATCAACCGTTGACTTACGAATGCAACAACTGTTGCTGCTAAATCTTGAAATTCAGGTGACTGGTTGTTTTCCAGTGCAGGCACGAATGGAACTGTCAGGGTCACTTCTAGAATTACGACTGAACTGGGACTTGTTGTGGTAGCTCCAGGCAAGGTGGATCCAGTGGAAGGAGCCTCAGAAGTGGTAGATGTTGTGGGAGCTGCAGTTGATGTAGTAGGGACACATTAAAGTAGGGCCATGTGTATGATGGCAAAAGCATTTGAACACATTCAGGAGAATCTGAGATATTACGAATGAAACATCACGTCGTAATAGTCCTATCAATGTGAGGAAAGCATATTGAACAGCGACACATTAACTCAAAAGGTTACATGGAGACTTTAATGCACATATGAATAGATAATAGAATAAGAAAACTTACTTATCACCCTGATGGAATTAGTGACCAGAGTAACATTGAATTCACTTGTTATCGTGGAATTGGGGTTTGTCACTGCGGTTACTAAGGTCTCCACAACATCCTCATTGCTGGGCAGTGCTTCAGTACTGTTCTCGTTGAAAATCAGCTCCACCTCCACAGCTGTCCCTTCTTGTCCGGCACTTTAACAAACAAATCAAAAGGGGCCATATAAAACTTTAATAGAATGCCAAGGAACGTGAACTAAGGGCATGATATGCAGTTGGAATGTGAAACAACCTTGAATTTCTACAGTTCAGGAACATACATAATACAATTAATGCACTTTATTCATGGAATTCTGCAGTGGCTAATATACTGATAGTTAAATTCTGCTGATAAAACAATATATTTGACAAATATACAAAATCCCTGTTAAATTAAATACTTTATCAAATTTCACCAGTTTGATGTCTGAAGAACATTTTTTTTAAATTGCAAGATCATTGCGATGACAGTAAAAAAATGTTTATTTTAAACGTTTGTCATCTTACGTGAATGATCTCACACGAGTCCCGATGAAAAGAAACTCAAACTGTATCCTGAAAATGGCATCACACTGCAAAAAAAAAGAAAGGCATTATCACACTTCTGAAGAGGTGTTTCAGAAAGATGATTGGTAGTACTCTACACGTGCACACAACTTTCAAATATACATATGATGTCCAACTGAGATTATTTATATAAAACAGTAGAATCTCTGTCATTTGTTGTTCAGTGGCTGGCTTTGTCAGGATATGCCCCCTATTATGATGTGTATTTCTGGGTCTGTTTTCATGTGTAACAAGCCAAGTTATAGTCTTTACAGCCTTAGATTATTTTCATTTTTTTTTTGTTGAGTAAAATGGTGTAGTACTGAATGTTGGCTTAGCTTCAGAGACAAAACTAATCCAAAGTAAAGTTGCTGTTTGAGAAGAGCTAACAGTGAATCATTTCAGGAAGGTAGAATACTTCATGTGAACTCAAACTGAATGGTGTTCAAGTATGAAAAATATTGATTGCAATTCTGGTGAAACAATCTGCACAATATTCCTACCCAGATATCTAAAAAAATGCATGCAATAATCAACCGTTGACTTACGAATGCAACAACTGTTGCTGCTAAATCTTGAAATTCAGGTGACTGGTTGTTTTCCAGTGCAGGCACGAATGGAACTGTCAGGGTCACTTCTAGAATTACGACTGAACTGGGACTTGTTGTGGTAGCTCCAGGCAAGGTGGATCCAGTGGAAGGAGCCTCAGAAGTGGTAGATGTTGTGGGAGCTGCAGTTGATGTAGTAGGGACACATTAAAGTAGGGCCATGTGTATGATGGCAAAAGCATTTGAACACATTCAGGAGAATCTGAGATATTACGAATGAAACATCACGTCGTAATAGTCCTATCAATGTGAGGAAAGCATATTGAACAGCGACACATTAACTCAAAAGGTTACATGGAGACTTTAATGCACATATGAATAGATAATAGAATAAGAAAACTTACTTATCACCCTGATGGAATTAGTGACCAGAGTAACATTGAATTCACTTGTTATCGTGGAATTGGGGTTTGTCACTGCGGTTACTAAGGTCTCCACAACATCCTCATTGCTGGGCAGTGCTTCAGTACTGTTCTCGTTGAAAATCAGCTCCACCTCCACAGCTGTCCCTTCTTGTCCGGCACTTTAACAAACAAATCAAAAGGGGCCATATAAAACTTTAATAGAATGCCAAGGAACGTGAACTAAGGGCATGATATGCAGTTGGAATGTGAAACAACCTTGAATTTCTACAGTTCAGGAACATACATAATACAATTAATGCACTTTATTCATGGAATTCTGCAGTGGCTAATATACTGATAGTTAAATTCTGCTGATAAAACAATATATTTGACAAATATACAAAATCCCTGTTAAATTAAATACTTTATCAAATTTCACCAGTTTGATGTCTGAAGAACATTTTTTTTAAATTGCAAGATCATTGCGATGACAGTAAAAAAATGTTTATTTTAAACGTTTGTCATCTTACGTGAATGATCTCACACGAGTCCCGATGAAAAGAAACTCAAACTGTATCCTGAAAATGGCATCACACTGCAAAAAAAAAGAAAGGCATTATCACACTTCTGAAGAGGTGTTTCAGAAAGATGATTGGTAGTACTCTACACGTGCACACAACTTTCAAATATACATATGATGTCCAACTGAGATTATTTATATAAAACAGTAGAATCTCTGTCATTTGTTGTTCAGTGGCTGGCTTTGTCAGGATATGCCCCCTATTATGATGTGTATTTCTGGGTCTGTTTTCATGTGTAACAAGCCAAGTTATAGTCTTTACAGCCTTAGATTATTTTCATTTTTTTTTTGTTGAGTAAAATGGTGTAGTACTGAATGTTGGCTTAGCTTCAGAGACAAAACTAATACAAAGTAAAGTTGCTGTTTGAGAAGAGCTAACAGTGAATCATTTCAGGAAGGTAGAATACTTCATGTGAACTCAAACTGAATGGTGTTCAAGTATGAAAAATATTGATTGCAATTCTGGTGAAACAATCTGCACAATATTCCTACCCAGATATCTAAAAAAATGCATGCAATAATCAACCGTTGACTTACGAATGCAACAACTGTTGCTGCTAAATCTTGAAATTCAGGTGACTGGTTGTTTTCCAGTGCAGGCACGAATGGAACTGTCAGGGTCACTTCTAGAATTACGACTGAACTGGGACTTGTTGTGGTAGCTCCAGGCAAGGTGGATCCAGTGGAAGGAGCCTCAGAAGTGGTAGATGTTGTGGGAGCTGCAGTTGATGTAGTAGGGACACATTAAAGTAGGGCCATGTGTATGATGGCAAAAGCATTTGAACACATTCAGGAGAATCTGAGATATTACGAATGAAACATCACGTCGTAATAGTCCTATCAATGTGAGGAAAGCATATTGAACAGCGACACATTAACTCAAAAGGTTACATGGAGACTTTAATGCACATATGAATAGATAATAGAATAAGAAAACTTACTTATCACCCTGATGGAATTAGTGACCAGAGTAACATTGAATTCACTTGTTATCGTGGAATTGGGGTTTGTCACTGCGGTTACTAAGGTCTCCACAACATCCTCATTGCTGGGCAGTGCTTCAGTACTGTTCTCGTTGAAAATCAGCTCCACCTCCACAGCTGTCCCTTCTTGTCCGGCACTTTAACAAACAAATCAAAAGGGGCCATATAAAACTTTAATAGAATGCCAAGGAACGTGAACTAAGGGCATGATATGCAGTTGGAATGTGAAACAACCTTGAATTTCTACAGTTCAGGAACATACATAATACAATTAATGCACTTTATTCATGGAATTCTGCAGTGGCTAATATACTGATAGTTAAATTCTGCTGATAAAACAATATATTTGACAAATATACAAAATCCCTGTTAAATTAAATACTTTATCAAATTTCACCAGTTTGATGTCTGAAGAACATTTTTTTTAAATTGCAAGATCATTGCGATGACAGTAAAAAAATGTTTATTTTAAACGTTTGTCATCTTACGTGAATGATCTCACACGAGTCCCGATGAAAAGAAACTCAAACTGTATCCTGAAAATGGCATCACACTGCAAAAAAAAAGAAAGGCATTATCACACTTCTGAAGAGGTGTTTCAGAAAGATGATTGGTAGTACTCTACACGTGCACACAACTTTCAAATATACATATGATGTCCAACTGAGATTATTTATATAAAACAGTAGAATCTCTGTCATTTGTTGTTCAGTGGCTGGCTTTGTCAGGATATGCCCCCTATTATGATGTGTATTTCTGGGTCTGTTTTCATGTGTAACAAGCCAAGTTATAGTCTTTACAGCCTTAGATTATTTTCATTTTTTTTTGTTGAGTAAAATGGTGTAGTACTGAATGTTGGCTTAGCTTCAGAGACAAAACTAATCCAAAGTAAAGTTGCTGTTTGAGAAGAGCTAACAGTGAATCATTTCAGGAAGGTAGAATACTTCATGTGAACTCAAACTGAATGGTGTTCAAGTATGAAAAATATTGATTGCAATTCTGGTGAAACAATCTGCACAATATTCCTACCCAGATATCTAAAAAAATGCATGCAATAATCAACCGTTGACTTACGAATGCAACAACTGTTGCTGCTAAATCTTGAAATTCAGGTGACTGGTTGTTTTCCAGTGCAGGCACGAATGGAACTGTCAGGGTCACTTCTAGAATTACGACTGAACTGGGACTTGTTGTGGTAGCTCCAGGCAAGGTGGATCCAGTGGAAGGAGCCTCAGAAGTGGTAGATGTTGTGGGAGCTGCAGTTGATGTAGTAGGGACACATTAAAGTAGGGCCATGTGTATGATGGCAAAAGCATTTGAACACATTCAGGAGAATCTGAGATATTACGAATGAAACATCACGTCGTAATAGTCCTATCAATGTGAGGAAAGCATATTGAACAGCGACACATTAACTCAAAAGGTTACATGGAGACTTTAATGCACATATGAATAGATAATAGAATAAGAAAACTTACTTATCACCCTGATGGAATTAGTGACCAGAGTAACATTGAATTCACTTGTTATCGTGGAATTGGGGTTTGTCACTGCGGTTACTAAGGTCTCCACAACATCCTCATTGCTGGGCAGTGCTTCAGTACTGTTCTCGTTGAAAATCAGCTCCACCTCCACAGCTGTCCCTTCTTGTCCGGCACTTTAACAAACAAATCAAAAGGGGCCATATAAAACTTTAATAGAATGCCAAGGAACGTGAACTAAGGGCATGATATGCAGTTGGAATGTGAAACAACCTTGAATTTCTACAGTTCAGGAACATACATAATACAATTAATGCACTTTATTCATGGAATTCTGCAGTGGCTAATATACTGATAGTTAAATTCTGCTGATAAAACAATATATTTGACAAATATACAAAATCCCTGTTAAATTAAATACTTTATCAAATTTCACCAGTTTGATGTCTGAAGAACATTTTTTTAAAATTGCAAGATCATTGCGATGACAGTAAAAAAATGTTTATTTTAAACGTTTGTCATCTTACGTGAATGATCTCACACGAGTCCCGATGAAAAGAAACTCAAACTGTATCCTGAAAATGGCATCACACTGCAAAAAAAAAGAAAGGCATTATCACACTTCTGAAGAGGTGTTTCAGAAAGATGATTGGTAGTACTCTACACGTGCACACAACTTTCAAATATACATATGATGTCCAACTGAGATTATTTATATAAAACAGTAGAATCTCTGTCATTTGTTGTTCAGTGGCTGGCTTTGTCAGGATATGCCCCCTATTATGATGTGTATTTCTGGGTCTGTTTTCATGTGTAACAAGCCAAGTTATAGTCTTTACAGCCTTAGATTATTTTCATTTTTTTTTTGTTGAGTAAAATGGTGTAGTACTGAATGTTGGCTTAGCTTCAGAGACAAAACTAATCCAAAGTAAAGTTGCTGTTTGAGAAGAGCTAACAGTGAATCATTTCAGGAAGGTAGAATACTTCATGTGAACTCAAACTGAATGGTGTTCAAGTATGAAAAATATTGATTGCAATTCTGGTGAAACAATCTGCACAATATTCCTACCCAGATATCTAAAAAAATGCATGCAATAATCAACCGTTGACTTACGAATGCAACAACTGTTGCTGCTAAATCTTGAAATTCAGGTGACTGGTTGTTTTCCAGTGCAGGCACGAATGGAACTGTCAGGGTCACTTCTAGAAATATGACTGGATGTGGATGATTTGTAGCTCTGGTGGTTGCATTTACAACCGAGACGCTAACTTCACTTGTGGCAATGGGAGTGAAGCGTGTGGTAGTTGCAGTGAGAGCAGCTGTTGTGCCAACTCCAGGCAAGGTGGATCCAGTGGAAGGAGCCTCAGAAGTGGTAGATGTTGTGGGAGCTGCAGTTCAGGAAGGACAGAAAGTTGGTTCATATTAAAATATAGTTATTTGTAGATGTAGTAAAATAATGCTTTCAGGAAACTTTAAATTCATCATCTTGTTATGGTAGTATCAAGGTGAGGAAAAGATGCTGAACACGCACGCATTTATAATTTTTTGACATTGTTTTCCTTGTCAAATGGTATGTAAGGCTGTAGTGATGCTGTCCTGGAGAGTATTTCATGAAGCACAATTAAATTGTAAACCTGGATTCTTTCAGTTAGTCTGGATAGGTTCTAGGATAACTCTGTTTCACGAAAGCAAGCTTGACTAGATATCAGTTATGTCGCCAAGGCAACATTATGCGTTAGTGCTTCACTGGTCGGGAGCAGGCTGGTTCAAGCTTGACTTATTTGCAGCCAGTGTTACAGTGACACCGACTTGGAAGGACCACTGGCTTTGAAGCAACATGTTTCAGACCCTTTTTTGTCAAGTATTTCCTTTTTATGTTGTCATATTATAAAAATATTTACAATTCAAGTTTTTTACTTTGTTTTTATTTGCAGGTTATGCTATAAAATAATTATCTTTATGTCATAATATTATCTACCCTATTAAAATGAATGTTCTTTACTGTTTTGGTTCTCAAAGAAGCCATTCTAATATTTTAGAGGGGTAAACTAGGCATAGGCGTCCGTGGACCTACGAGTCAAGTACATTGGCTAGACATTCGCAACATAGATGGTCGCTAATGGAAATATTGGACCCGATTATGTTGTGTATAAAAACAAATGTGTCTTGACTGGTCCAGTTCCAAGTCTGCATTAAGTTGCTTTTTTTGGAAAGTGGCACCTTTTTGTACACCTTTGGGGATGCCGAGAGCCTCAGCAAAGCCATTGTGTGTCATGCTGTGCTGTGTAAGTGTCCCTTGCCCTGAAAAAACTCCGAAATGTATTTCTAACATTCATAAGAAACTGCACACCAAGGAAGGTTTTTACAGAATTGTAGGTACCCTATTTAATAGGTTATTGTATAGTTCCACAGCATCAATGTACACATAGCCAAATGGTTCTCTTTCATCATCTCGTTTCGAGATCCACCTATGGGAATGACGTCCGGTCATGACCACCACAGAAGCATCCAATTGCACCACGTCTGGCCCTGACAGACAGTAGCGTGTCAAATGCGAAGGAGGCTCCGCCCTCCTTGTACAAGCATATATGACACTGCAACGCTACTACTCTTCAGTTGACATTCGCTTCTCGCGAATTTCGGAGTACCCCACTCACAGCTTCGACCGTGTATCCCACACGAGCCTTGTCACTTAACTGTCCGCAGGAGGATATATCTCCGGATCAGCCTCCGCCGGGCGTGAAAGGTTCGGGAACGTGCGTCAGTGCTGAGTAGCTCCACTCGGTGTTAGCCTGCTACCCCGCGCGCTAGCCCTTGTATCGTGCCAGGCTACCCGCCCAAGACACGATTTTTTCCTGCATCTGCTAACGCGGAACAGGACAGTGCTGTCTCACAACTAGCCACCCACGCTAGCTTGTCTCTTTGCTCTCTAGCCAGCCGCCCACGCTGCCTGTTTCTCTGCTTAGCTGCCTAGCTCCCCGCTAATGGCTCTTTCTAAGCCTGTTCCTCTCGGCCCGTCTGAGGAGCTACGCTCGCGTGCCTGCCCGGCCGCATGCGGTGCCCTCATCGCGGCCAGGGACACTCACCCTCTCTGTGTCATGTGCTTGGGCTTAAAACATGCCCAGGAGGCCATTGACTCCCCAGAGAGCTGCAGCCACTGCCTCGCGCTGCCCAAAAAGCTCAGGCAACGGAGGCAGAGAGTTGCTGCTACCCACGGCAACGACCTGTGTCCCGAGGACTCTGACAAAGAGGACGATAGCACTACGGCCTCTCGGCCGCCTCAAGACCTTCCTTCTCTGAGTTGGGCTGACCGCTCCGACCCAGACATGTTGGCGTTCCCTCTCTCGCTCTCCGGTACCCCCATACTGGAAGGAGAGACAGCGGATAACGACGACATGGCGGTTGCGTCTGATTATTCGGGTGAGGAGGACGCCATTCCACCGGCCCAGTTAGCACCGGCTATGGGTACAGCTAACGCCCAACCCCATGCCGTGCTTCTGGAGGTATGTGAGCGGGCCGCAGCCCGTCTCAATATCGAATGGCCAGCCCTCCAGAACCCGGCCGACGAGGAGAGGGATGTTTATGATGGGAAATTCCTGGCCCCCCCCACAGGCCCCAGAAAACAGCTTTTCCCAGTTCTCCCCGCCTGCGCTAAACACTTGAAACACCACTGGAAGGACCCGCTTGATTTCAAGCACGGTTTCTCCGGTCTGGAGGTTAAGGACATGGCCGCCCACGCCATGGGGGAACCCCCAGCTGTTGAGCCCTCCATAGCTCGACACCTTAACCCCACGCAGGGAGGTCTCCTGGCGCCGCCCAGGCCTACCCTCCCTACTAAGATGGAACGCTTCACAGCCTCCATCCACCAGGCTTCCTACAGGGCCTCAGCCCTCGCGGTTAGAGCCCTCAATGTTTCCTCCCTCCTCTCAGCTTACCAAGCTGAGCTCACAGAGGAGATGGGGAAACAATTACAAAAGGGGACCCCTTCCCCTATACTGTGGCAAGAGATTGTCACTGTGAACGACTTGGTTCTGCGCAACTCTCGCCAGTGTGTCCAAGCCTGCGGCCGCTCCATGGCTCTCTCCGTAGCCGGCGAGCGGGCGCTCTGGCTTAATCTCTCTGGTCTGCCCGACAGTGAGAAAAGGCGCATAGCCGGCGCCCCTGTTGAGCCAGGCCAGGCTCTTTTCGGCCCCGCACTGAGCCTCATGCAGCAGCGGTGCGACGACAAAAGGAAAGAGGATGAAGCCTTCAAACTCTGCCTCCCCCGCAGAGTGACGCCTCACTCGCCGCCACCCATGCGGCCTCCACAGCCCCCAGCGGTGAACCGCCGTGTCCAGCCAGGACAGGGCAGGGGCAAGCCCCAGGGCAGAGCCTCAGGCCAGCAGGGCAACCCCCCTGCTAAGCCTTGGGGGAATATGTCCTTTGCCGCAGCCGCGGCAAAGAAACCCTCTCCCACCCCCGCCGACCAGAAACGGAAGCGGCCAGCCTGACACTACCGCTATTGGGGGGCTAAGTCCATGTTCTGGGGCAGCCAGCCCCTTGGACACAGGTTCATCTCCTCTCTTCCCCCCCCATGAAGAGAAGGAGACTCCCAATTCAGGAGGACAGCCCTCCTCTGTTCGCTGCGGTCAGGGCACCTGTTGGAGTTCACGTGCCCCCCAGCTCCAGTCTCTGTTCCAGTACTCAAGGAGTGTTACCCACATTCAGTGTACAAGCGAACACCAGGCCATTCCTAATAAAGGCTCCCGCCCTGAAAGGCCAAAAAAACAAAAAATGTGTTAAGAAAAACCCCTTCTTATCACATAAGGCCTCCCCTGGTTTCACCACTAGGTGGAGCGCCAGCCCCATTCAGCACGGCCGCACTCGGCCATTCCCCTCTGCGGTCCTCCGCACCAGCAGGGGCGCTCACGAGCCACATACAAGCCTGGCAGGCTACGTTTGCCCCCGAGTGGGTACTACGCACAATAGCCAAGGGCTACAGACTCCAGTTTGCAGGGAAACCCCCATGTTTCAACGGAGTCATTTACTCTCAAACCGAGAGGAGTTCGGC
>JAKUDI010000456.1:0-87339 GCA_022702515.1 Ilyophis sp. 1 JC-2022
CTCTGAATCCTATATTGTTTCTCTCTCCTGCATTTCCTCTAAATCCCCTGTAGCCTATTTACCCTCTGTCTAACCTCTGTTTATCCTGACCTCTATCATCTATCTAACCTCTGTTTATCCTGACCTCTATCCTCTCTCTAACCGCTGTTTCTCCTGACCTCTATTCTCTGTCTAACCTCTGTTTATCCTGACCTCTATCCTCTCTCTAACCTCTGTTTATCCTGACCTCTATCCTCTGTCTAACCTCTGTTTATCCTGACCTCTATCCTCTATCTAACCTCTGTTTATCCTGACCTCTATCCTCTCTCTAACCTCTGTTTATCCTGACCTCTATCCTCTGTTTATCCTGACTTCTATCCTGTCTCTACCCTCTGTCCTCTATATACTCTCATCTTTCTCTGTATACGTCATCTCTATCCTCTATCCCTCTCTCAGTGTGTGTTATTCATAATCATTTTAACAGTCAATAGTGTGTTATAATTTATAGAAAATTTGTGTCCTCGACTGGTCTGAATATGGTTTCAGATTATATTACAGTGATGTAGAATACTGTGGGCATAATGTTTAGTAGTGTTTGGAAGATAATTTAACAGTGTATATGTTGAGCATATTGAAATAGACCAATTAAGATGGCAATAAACATGTTATGACAAACGGCAAATCAAAAGAAAGTAAGAAGCACTGAAAGATTGACTTACCACTGCAACAACCGTTGCTGCGAGAGCTTTAAATTCGGGCGACTGATTGTTTTCCAGTGCAGGATTGAACAGAACTACCAGGGTCACTTGAAGAATAAAGACTGGGATGCGAGGTGGAGGAATGACAGCTGTAGTTGTGGTTGTGTTCACAGGAGGGCTAACTCTGGTCGTTGCAATAGGAGTGAAGGGTGTGGTAGTTTCAGTGAGAGCAGCTGTTGTGCCAACTCCAGGCAAGGTGGATCCAGTGGAAGGAGCCTCAGAAGTGGTAGATGTTGTGGGTGCTGCAGTTGAGGTAGTAGGAACGCATTAAAGTTCAGACAATAGAAGGATTGTAAAAGCAATTTGACACATTCAGAAAAATGTGAAATATTAATAATTATCCATCAAGTTGTAATAGTACTATAAAGTGAGGAAAACCTACTGAACAAGGACACATTCACTCAAATGGTGACATGGACACTTTTATATATGCACATATATAAGTACTGATAATAGGACAAGAAACTTACTTATCAGCCTGATGGAATTAGCGACCAGAGTAACATTGAATTCATCAGTTAGCGTGGAATTGGGGTTTGTCACTGCGGTTACCAAGGTCTCCAGAACATCCTCAATGCTGGGCAGTGATTCAGTACTGGTCTCATTGAAAATCACCACCACCTCCACAGCGGTCCCATCTGGTGCGGCACTTTAACAAATAAAAATGAAATATGTAATACTTTGATAGAACACTAAGAAAATTTAAATCAGTGCACAAGATGCAGTTGGAGTATCAATTCCCCTGGAATTACTAAGACTCAGGAAGATACTTTATGAAACGAACGCACTTTATTCATGGAAATCTGCTGTATGGCTAATATACTTCCAGCGCACTCCTTATCACAAAATGATGTATTTCACAAATTTACAAAATTTATGTCAACTAAATTCTTGATCAAATTTCACAAGACTGATATCTGAATAACTATTCTTCAACGTACAAAATGGTTCTGGTGACATTAATAAGCAAAGAGTTTAAATGGTTGTTATCTTACCGGAATTCTCTCACAGCAGTGCTGACGAAACGAAGCCCATACTCTATCCTGAAGATTAGATCACACTAAAAAAAATAAAAAACAGGAAAAAAAAGTGATTATCACATTTCTCCAGAGGTGTTTCAGAAGGATGATTGGTAGTACTGTACACTTAAACAGGATGTTAAATTATATATATACCATGGCAAACAAAGATTATTTATATAGGGCAGAAATAAATAGCCTGTAGATATGTATATTTTAAAGGGAAGGAGTTTTGTGACTTCTGAAGTACATTCCTGCACATGTAGCCTAATGTACAATTAAAAACCGCAAAAGGACTCTCGAAAAACACACAATTTCATGTTCCTTCTTTTAAATACAATATTAATTGGGCAGCTAGCTACTGTGCATGTGAAAATCATTCTCGGGTGGTAATGGTGTGAACAAAAACACTTTCCATTTTTTTTGATGCAGTAGTAAAAAACATGCCCCACAGCACGGTTTGTTTTTCTGAGTCTGCTTTTATGGGGAAGAAGCCGTTATGGTGTTTATAGTCTGTGATACTTATTTTCTACGAGTAAAATGGTGTAGTACTGTATGTTGGCTCAGCTTCAGCTACAAAATAATTACAAAGAACGGTTGCTTTTTCAGGATAGCTAACGATAAATCTTTCAGGAGGGTGAAATACTTCACGTTAATTCAAACTGAGTGGTGAATTTCAGATGTGACAAATATTGATTGCAATTTACGTGACACAATCTGAAAAAATACCAAAGTAGATATCTGGAAAAAAAGAAATCATGAACTAATCAACGGTTGACTTACGAATCCAACAACCCTCGCTGATAAATCTTGAAATTCATTTGACTGGTTGTTTTGCAGTGCAGGGATGAACGCAACTGCCAGGGTCGCTTCAAGAAATATGACTGGAATGGCAGGTGGAGGGTTTGAAGCTGTGGTGGTTGCATTTACAACCGAGACGCTAACTTCACTTGTTGCAATGGGAGTGAAGGGTGTGGTAGTTGCAGTGAGAGCAGCTGTTGTGCCGACTCCAGGCAAGGTGGATCCAGTGGAAGGAGCCTCAGAAGTGGTAGATGTTGTGGGTGCTGCAGTTGAGGTAGTAGGAACGCATTAAAGTTCAGACAATAGAAGGATTGTAAAAGCAATTTGACACATTCAGAAAAATGTGAAATATTAATAATTATCCATCAAGTTGTAATAGTACTATAAAGTGAGGAAAACCTACTGAACAAGGACACATTCACTCAAATGGTGACATGGACACTTTTATATATGCACATATATAAGTACTGATAATAGGACAAGAAACTTACTTATCAGCCTGATGGAATTAGCGACCAGAGTAACATTGAATTCATCAGTTAGCGTGGAATTGGGGTTTGTCACTGCGGTTACCAAGGTCTCCAGAACATCCTCAATGCTGGGCAGTGATTCAGTACTGGTCTCATTGAAAATCACCACCACCTCCACAGCGGTCCCATCTGGTGCAGCACTTTAACAAATAAAAATGAAATATGTAATACTTTGATAGAACACTAAGAAAATTTAAATCAGTGCACAAGATGCAGTTGGAGTATCAATTCCCCTGGAATTACTAAGACTCAGGAAGATACTTTATGAAACGAACGCACTTTATTCATGGAAATCTGCTGTATGGCTAATATACTTCCAGCGCACTCCTTATCACAAAATGATGGATTTCACAAATTTACAAAATTTATGTCAACTAAATTCTTGATCAAATTTCACAAGACTGATATCTGAATAACTATTCTTCAACGTACAAAATGGTTCTGGTGACATTAATAAGCAAAGAGTTTAAATGGTTGTTATCTTACCGGAATTCTCTCACAGCAGTGCTGACGAAACGAAGCCCATACTCTATCCTGAAGATTAGATCACACTAAAAAAAATAAAAAACAGGAAAAAAAAGTGATTATCACATTTCTCCAGAGGTGTTTCAGAAGGATGATTGGTAGTACTGTACACTTAAACAGGATGTTAAATTATATATATACCATGGCAAACAAAGATTATTTATATAGGGCAGAAATAAATAGCCTGTAGATATGTATATTTTAAAGGGAAGGAGTTTTGTGACTTCTGAAGTACATTCCTGCACATGTAGCCTAATGTACAATTAAAAACCGCAAAAGGACTCTCGAAAAACACACAATTTCATGTTCCTTCTTTTAAATACAATATTAATTGGGCAGCTAGCTACTGTGCATGTGAAAATCATTCTCGGGTGGTAATGGTGTGAACAAAAACACTTTCCATTTTTTTTGATGCAGTAGTAAAAAACATGCCCCACAGCACGGTTTGTTTTTCTGAGTCTGCTTTTATGGGGAAGAAGCCGTTATGGTGTTTATAGTCTGTGATACTTATTTTCTACGAGTAAAATGGTGTAGTACTGTATGTTGGCTCAGCTTCAGCTACAAAATAATTACAAAGAAAGGTTGCTTTTTCAGGATAGCTAACGATAAATCTTTCAGGAGGGTGAAATACTTCACGTTAATTCAAACTGAGTGGTGAATTTCAGATGTGACAAATATTGATTGCAATTTACGTGACACAATCTGAAAAAATACCAAAGTAGATATCTGAAAAAAAAGAAATCATGAACTAATCAACGGTTGACTTACGAATCCAACAACCCTCGCTGATAAATCTTGAAATTCATTTGACTGGTTGTTTTGCAGTGCAGGGATGAACGCAACTGCCAGGGTCGCTTCAAGAAATATGACTGGAATGGCAGGTGGAGGGTTTGAAGCTGTGGTGGTTGCATTTACAACCGAGACGCTAACTTCACTTGTTGCAATGGGAGTGAAGGGTGTGGTAGTTGCAGTGAGAGCAGCTGTTGTGCCGACTCCAGGCAAGGTGGATCCAGTGGAAGGAGCCTCAGAAGTGGTAGATGTTGTGGGTGCTGCAGTTGAGGTAGTAGGAACGCATTAAAGTTCAGACAATAGAAGGATTGTAAAAGCAATTTGACACATTCAGAAAAATGTGAAATATTAATAATTATCCATCAAGTTGTAATAGTACTATAAAGTGAGGAAAACCTACTGAACAAGGACACATTCACTCAAATGGTGACATGGACACTTTTATATATGCACATATATAAGTACTGATAATAGGACAAGAAACTTACTTATCAGCCTGATGGAATTAGCGACCAGAGTAACATTGAATTCATCAGTTAGCGTGGAATTGGGGTTTGTCACTGCGGTTACCAAGGTCTCCAGAACATCCTCAATGCTGGGCAGTGATTCAGTACTGGTCTCATTGAAAATCACCACCACCTCCACAGCGGTCCCATCTGGTGCAGCACTTTAACAAATAAAAATGAAATATGTAATACTTTGATAGAACACTAAGAAAATTTAAATCAGTGCACAAGATGCAGTTGGAGTATCAATTCCCCTGGAATTACTAAGACTCAGGAAGATACTTTATGAAACGAACGCACTTTATTCATGGAAATCTGCTGTATGGCTAATATACTTCCAGCGCACTCCTTATCACAAAATGATGGATTTCACAAATTTACAAAATTTATGTCAACTAAATTCTTGATCAAATTTCACAAGACTGATATCTGAATAACTATTCTTCAACGTACAAAATGGTTCTGGTGACATTAATAAGCAAAGAGTTTAAATGGTTGTTATCTTACCGGAATTCTCTCACAGCAGTGCTGACGAAACGAAGCCCATACTCTATCCTGAAGATTAGATCACACTAAAAAAAAAAAAAAACAGGAAAAAAAAGTGATTATCACATTTCTCCAGAGGTGTTTCAGAAGGATGATTGGTAGTACTGTACACTGAAACAGGATGTTAAATTATATATATACCATGGCAAACAAAGATTATTTATATAGGGCAGAAATAAATAGCCTGTAGATATGTATATTTTAAAGGGAAGGAGTTTTGTGACTTCTGAAGTACATTCCTGCACATGTAGCCTAATGTACAATTAAAAACCGCAAAAGGACTCTCGAAAAACACACAATTTCATGTTCCTTCTTTTAAATACAATATTAATTGGGCAGCTAGCTACTGTGCATGTGAAAATCATTCTCGGGTGGTAATGGTGTGAACAAAAACACTTTCCATTTTTTTTGATGCAGTAGTAAAAAACATGCCCCACAGCACGGTTTGTTTTTCTGAGTCTGCTTTTATGGGGAAGAAGCCGTTATGGTGTTTATAGTCTGTGATACTTATTTTCTACGAGTAAAATGGTGTAGTACTGTATGTTGGCTCAGCTTCAGCTACAAAATAATTACAAAGAAAGGTTGCTTTTTCAGGATAGCTAACGATAAATCTTTCAGGAGGGTGAAATACTTCACGTTAATTCAAACTGAGTGGTGAATTTCAGATGTGACAAATATTGATTGCAATTTACGTGACACAATCTGAAAAAATACCAAAGTAGATATCTGAAAAAAAAGAAATCATGAACTAATCAACGGTTGACTTACGAATCCAACAACCCTCGCTGATAAATCTTGAAATTCATTTGACTGGTTGTTTTGCAGTGCAGGGATGAACGCAACTGCCAGGGTCGCTTCAAGAAATATGACTGGAATGGCAGGTGGAGGGTTTGAAGCTGTGGTGGTTGCATTTACAACCGAGACGCTAACTTCACTTGTTGCAATGGGAGTGAAGGGTGTGGTAGTTGCAGTGAGAGCAGCTGTTGTGCCGACTCCAGGCAAGGTGGATCCAGTGGAAGGAGCCTCAGAAGTGGTAGATGTTGTGGGTGCTGCAGTTGAGGTAGTAGGAACGCATTAAAGTTCAGACAATAGAAGGATTGTAAAAGCAATTTGACACATTCAGAAAAATGTGAAATATTAATAATTATCCATCAAGTTGTAATAGTACTATAAAGTGAGGAAAACCTACTGAACAAGGACACATTCACTCAAATGGTGACATGGACACTTTTATATATGCACATATATAAGTACTGATAATAGGACAAGAAACTTACTTATCAGCCTGATGGAATTAGCGACCAGAGTAACATTGAATTCATCAGTTAGCGTGGAATTGGGGTTTGTCACTGCGGTTACCAAGGTCTCCAGAACATCCTCAATGCTGGGCAGTGATTCAGTACTGGTCTCATTGAAAATCACCACCACCTCCACAGCGGTCCCATCTGGTGCAGCACTTTAACAAATAAAAATGAAATATGTAATACTTTGATAGAACACTAAGAAAATTTAAATCAGTGCACAAGATGCAGTTGGAGTATCAATTCCCCTGGAATTACTAAGACTCAGGAAGATACTTTATGAAACGAACGCACTTTATTCATGGAAATCTGCTGTATGGCTAATATACTTCCAGCGCACTCCTTATCACAAAATGATGTATTTCACAAATTTACAAAATTTATGTCAACTAAATTCTTGATCAAATTTCACAAGACTGATATCTGAATAACTATTCTTCAACGTACAAAATGGTTCTGGTGACATTAATAAGCAAAGAGTTTAAATGGTTGTTATCTTACCGGAATTCTCTCACAGCAGTGCTGACGAAACGAAGCCCATACTCTATCCTGAAGATTAGATCACACTAAAAAAAATAAAAAACAGGAAAAAAAAGTGATTATCACATTTCTCCAGAGGTGTTTCAGAAGGATGATTGGTAGTACTGTACACTTAAACAGGATGTTAAATTATATATATACCATGGCAAACAAAGATTATTTATATAGGGCAGAAATAAATAGCCTGTAGATATGTATATTTTAAAGGGAAGGAGTTTTGTGACTTCTGAAGTACATTCCTGCACATGTAGCCTAATGTACAATTAAAAACCGCAAAAGGACTCTCGAAAAACACACAATTTCATGTTCCTTCTTTTAAATACAATATTAATTGGGCAGCTAGCTACTGTGCATGTGAAAATCATTCTCGGGTGGTAATGGTGTGAACAAAAACACTTTCCATTTTTTTTGATGCAGTAGTAAAAAACATGCCCCACAGCACGGTTTGTTTTTCTGAGTCTGCTTTTATGGGGAAGAAGCCGTTATGGTGTTTATAGTCTGTGATACTTATTTTCTACGAGTAAAATGGTGTAGTACTGTATGTTGGCTCAGCTTCAGCTACAAAATAATTACAAAGAAAGGTTGCTTTTTCAGGATAGCTAACGATAAATCTTTCAGGAGGGTGAAATACTTCACGTTAATTCAAACTGAGTGGTGAATTTCAGATGTGACAAATATTGATTGCAATTTACGTGACACAATCTGAAAAAATACCAAAGTAGATATCTGAAAAAAAAGAAATCATGAACTAATCAACGGTTGACTTACGAATCCAACAACCCTCGCTGATAAATCTTGAAATTCATTTGACTGGTTGTTTTGCAGTGCAGGGATGAACGCAACTGCCAGGGTCGCTTCAAGAAATATGACTGGAATGGCAGGTGGAGGGTTTGAAGCTGTGGTGGTTGCATTTACAACCGAGACGCTAACTTCACTTGTTGCAATGGGAGTGAAGGGTGTGGTAGTTGCAGTGAGAGCAGCTGTTGTGCCGACTCCAGGCAAGGTGGATCCAGTGGAAGGAGCCTCAGAAGTGGTAGATGTTGTGGGTGCTGCAGTTGAGGTAGTAGGAACGCATTAAAGTTCAGACAATAGAAGGATTGTAAAAGCAATTTGACACATTCAGAAAAATGTGAAATATTAATAATTATCCATCAAGTTGTAATAGTACTATAAAGTGAGGAAAACCTACTGAACAAGGACACATTCACTCAAATGGTGACATGGACACTTTTATATATGCACATATATAAGTACTGATAATAGGACAAGAAACTTACTTATCAGCCTGATGGAATTAGCGACCAGAGTAACATTGAATTCATCGGTTAGCGTGGAATTGGGGTTTGTCACTGCGGTTACCAAGGTCTCCAGAACATCCTCAATGCTGGGCAGTGATTCAGTACTGGTCTCATTGAAAATCACCACCACCTCCACAGCGGTCCCATCTGGTGCAGCACTTTAACAAATAAAAATGAAATATGTAATACTTTGATAGAACACTAAGAAAATTTAAATCAGTGCACAAGATGCAGTTGGAGTATCAATTCCCCTGGAATTACTAAGACTCAGGAAGATACTTTATGAAACGAACGCACTTTATTCATGGAAATCTGCTGTATGGCTAATATACTTCCAGCGCACTCCTTATCACAAAATGATGTATTTCACAAATTTACAAAATTTATGTCAACTAAATTCTTGATCAAATTTCACAAGACTGATATCTGAATAACTATTCTTCAACGTACAAAATGGTTCTGGTGACATTAATAAGCAAAGAGTTTAAATGGTTGTTATCTTACCGGAATTCTCTCACAGCAGTGCTGACGAAACGAAGCCCATACTCTATCCTGAAGATTAGATCACACTAAAAAAAATAAAAAACAGGAAAAAAAAGTGATTATCACATTTCTCCAGAGGTGTTTCAGAAGGATGATTGGTAGTACTGTACACTTAAACAGGATGTTAAATTATATATATACCATGGCAAACAAAGATTATTTATATAGGGCAGAAATAAATAGCCTGTAGATATGTATATTTTAAAGGGAAGGAGTTTTGTGACTTCTGAAGTACATTCCTGCACATGTAGCCTAATGTACAATTAAAAACCGCAAAAGGACTCTCGAAAAACACACAATTTCATGTTCCTTCTTTTAAATACAATATTAATTGGGCAGCTAGCTACTGTGCATGTGAAAATCATTCTCGGGTGGTAATGGTGTGAACAAAAACACTTTCCATTTTTTTTGATGCAGTAGTAAAAAACATGCCCCACAGCACGGTTTGTTTTTCTGAGTCTGCTTTTATGGGGAAGAAGCCGTTATGGTGTTTATAGTCTGTGATACTTATTTTCTACGAGTAAAATGGTGTAGTACTGTATGTTGGCTCAGCTTCAGCTACAAAATAATTACAAAGAAAGGTTGCTTTTTCAGGATAGCTAACGATAAATCTTTCAGGAGGGTGAAATACTTCACGTTAATTCAAACTGAGTGGTGAATTTCAGATGTGACAAATATTGATTGCAATTTACGTGACACAATCTGAAAAAATACCAAAGTAGATATCTGAAAAAAAAGAAATCATGAACTAATCAACGGTTGACTTACGAATCCAACAACCCTCGCTGATAAATCTTGAAATTCATTTGACTGGTTGTTTTGCAGTGCAGGGATGAACGCAACTGCCAGGGTCGCTTCAAGAAATATGACTGGAATGGCAGGTGGAGGGTTTGAAGCTGTGGTGGTTGCATTTACAACCGAGACGCTAACTTCACTTGTTGCAATGGGAGTGAAGGGTGTGGTAGTTGCAGTGAGAGCAGCTGTTGTGCCGACTCCAGGCAAGGTGGATCCAGTGGAAGGAGCCTCAGAAGTGGTAGATGTTGTGGGTGCTGCAGTTGAGGTAGTAGGAACGCATTAAAGTTCAGACAATAGAAGGATTGTAAAAGCAATTTGACACATTCAGAAAAATGTGAAATATTAATAATTATCCATCAAGTTGTAATAGTACTATAAAGTGAGGAAAACCTACTGAACAAGGACACATTCACTCAAATGGTGACATGGACACTTTTATATATGCACATATATAAGTACTGATAATAGGACAAGAAACTTACTTATCAGCCTGATGGAATTAGCGACCAGAGTAACATTGAATTCATCAGTTAGCGTGGAATTGGGGTTTGTCACTGCGGTTACCAAGGTCTCCAGAACATCCTCAATGCTGGGCAGTGATTCAGTACTGGTCTCATTGAAAATCACCACCACCTCCACAGCGGTCCCATCTGGTGCAGCACTTTAACAAATAAAAATGAAATATGTAATACTTTGATAGAACACTAAGAAAATTTAAATCAGTGCACAAGATGCAGTTGGAGTATCAATTCCCCTGGAATTACTAAGACTCAGGAAGATACTTTATGAAACGAACGCACTTTATTCATGGAAATCTGCTGTATGGCTAATATACTTCCAGCGCACTCCTTATCACAAAATGATGGATTTCACAAATTTACAAAATTTATGTCAACTAAATTCTTGATCAAATTTCACAAGACTGATATCTGAATAACTATTCTTCAACGTACAAAATGGTTCTGGTGACATTAATAAGCAAAGAGTTTAAATGGTTGTTATCTTACCGGAATTCTCTCACAGCAGTGCTGACGAAACGAAGCCCATACTCTATCCTGAAGATTAGATCACACTAAAAAAAATAAAAAACAGGAAAAAAAAGTGATTATCACATTTCTCCAGAGGTGTTTCAGAAGGATGATTGGTAGTACTGTACACTTAAACAGGATGTTAAATTATATATATACCATGGCAAACAAAGATTATTTATATAGGGCAGAAATAAATAGCCTGTAGATATGTATATTTTAAAGGGAAGGAGTTTTGTGACTTCTGAAGTACATTCCTGCACATGTAGCCTAATGTACAATTAAAAACCGCAAAAGGACTCTCGAAAAAACACACAATTTCATGTTCCTTCTTTTAAATACAATATTAATTGGGCAGCTAGCTACTGTGCATGTGAAAATCATTCTCGGGTGGTAATGGTGTGAACAAAAACACTTTCCATTTTTTTTGATGCAGTAGTAAAAAACATGCCCCACAGCACGGTTTGTTTTTCTGAGTCTGCTTTTATGGGGAAGAAGCCGTTATGGTGTTTATAGTCTGTGATACTTATTTTCTACGAGTAAAATGGTGTAGTACTGTATGTTGGCTCAGCTTCAGCTACAAAATAATTACAAAGAAAGGTTGCTTTTTCAGGATAGCTAACGATAAATCTTTCAGGAGGGTGAAATACTTCACGTTAATTCAAACTGAGTGGTGAATTTCAGATGTGACAAATATTGATTGCAATTTACGTGACACAATCTGAAAAAATACCAAAGTAGATATCTGAAAAAAAAGAAATCATGAACTAATCAACGGTTGACTTACGAATCCAACAACCCTCGCTGATAAATCTTGAAATTCATTTGACTGGTTGTTTTGCAGTGCAGGGATGAACGCAACTGCCAGGGTCGCTTCAAGAAATATGACTGGAATGGCAGGTGGAGGGTTTGAAGCTGTGGTGGTTGCATTTACAACCGAGACGCTAACTTCACTTGTTGCAATGGGAGTGAAGGGTGTGGTAGTTGCAGTGAGAGCAGCTGTTGTGCCGACTCCAGGCAAGGTGGATCCAGTGGAAGGAGCCTCAGAAGTGGTAGATGTTGTGGGTGCTGCAGTTGAGGTAGTAGGAACGCATTAAAGTTCAGACAATAGAAGGATTGTAAAAGCAATTTGACACATTCAGAAAAATGTGAAATATTAATAATTATCCATCAAGTTGTAATAGTACTATAAAGTGAGGAAAACCTACTGAACAAGGACACATTCACTCAAATGGTGACATGGACACTTTTATATATGCACATATATAAGTACTGATAATAGGACAAGAAACTTACTTATCAGCCTGATGGAATTAGCGACCAGAGTAACATTGAATTCATCAGTTAGCGTGGAATTGGGGTTTGTCACTGCGGTTACCAAGGTCTCCAGAACATCCTCAATGCTGGGCAGTGATTCAGTACTGGTCTCATTGAAAATCACCACCACCTCCACAGCGGTCCCATCTGGTGCAGCACTTTAACAAATAAAAATGAAATATGTAATACTTTGATAGAACACTAAGAAAATTTAAATCAGTGCACAAGATGCAGTTGGAGTATCAATTCCCCTGGAATTACTAAGACTCAGGAAGATACTTTATGAAACGAACGCACTTTATTCATGGAAATCTGCTGTATGGCTAATATACTTCCAGCGCACTCCTTATCACAAAATGATGTATTTCACAAATTTACAAAATTTATGTCAACTAAATTCTTGATCAAATTTCACAAGACTGATATCTGAATAACTATTCTTCAACGTACAAAATGGTTCTGGTGACATTAATAAGCAAAGAGTTTAAATGGTTGTTATCTTACCGGAATTCTCTCACAGCAGTGCTGACGAAACGAAGCCCATACTCTATCCTGAAGATTAGATCACACTAAAAAAAATAAAAAACAGGAAAAAAAAGTGATTATCACATTTCTCCAGAGGTGTTTCAGAAGGATGATTGGTAGTACTGTACACTTAAACAGGATGTTAAATTATATATATACCATGGCAAACAAAGATTATTTATATAGGGCAGAAATAAATAGCCTGTAGATATGTATATTTTAAAGGGAAGGAGTTTTGTGACTTCTGAAGTACATTCCTGCACATGTAGCCTAATGTACAATTAAAAACCGCAAAAGGACTCTCGAAAAACACACAATTTCATGTTCCTTCTTTTAAATACAATATTAATTGGGCAGCTAGCTACTGTGCATGTGAAAATCATTCTCGGGTGGTAATGGTGTGAACAAAAACACTTTCCATTTTTTTTGATGCAGTAGTAAAAAACATGCCCCACAGCACGGTTTGTTTTTCTGAGTCTGCTTTTATGGGGAAGAAGCCGTTATGGTGTTTATAGTCTGTGATACTTATTTTCTACGAGTAAAATGGTGTAGTACTGTATGTTGGCTCAGCTTCAGCTACAAAATAATTACAAAGAAAGGTTGCTTTTTCAGGATAGCTAACGATAAATCTTTCAGGAGGGTGAAATACTTCACGTTAATTCAAACTGAGTGGTGAATTTCAGATGTGACAAATATTGATTGCAATTTACGTGACACAATCTGAAAAAATACCAAAGTAGATATCTGAAAAAAAAGAAATCATGAACTAATCAACGGTTGACTTACGAATCCAACAACCCTCGCTGATAAATCTTGAAATTCATTTGACTGGTTGTTTTGCAGTGCAGGGATGAACGCAACTGCCAGGGTCGCTTCAAGAAATATGACTGGAATGGCAGGTGGAGGGTTTGAAGCTGTGGTGGTTGCATTTACAACCGAGACGCTAACTTCACTTGTTGCAATGGGAGTGAAGGGTGTGGTAGTTGCAGTGAGAGCAGCTGTTGTGCCGACTCCAGGCAAGGTGGATCCAGTGGAAGGAGCCTCAGAAGTGGTAGATGTTGTGGGTGCTGCAGTTGAGGTAGTAGGAACGCATTAAAGTTCAGACAATAGAAGGATTGTAAAAGCAATTTGACACATTCAGAAAAATGTGAAATATTAATAATTATCCATCAAGTTGTAATAGTACTATAAAGTGAGGAAAACCTACTGAACAAGGACACATTCACTCAAATGGTGACATGGACACTTTTATATATGCACATATATAAGTACTGATAATAGGACAAGAAACTTACTTATCAGCCTGATGGAATTAGCGACCAGAGTAACATTGAATTCATCAGTTAGCGTGGAATTGGGGTTTGTCACTGCGGTTACCAAGGTCTCCAGAACATCCTCAATGCTGGGCAGTGATTCAGTACTGGTCTCATTGAAAATCACCACCACCTCCACAGCGGTCCCATCTGGTGCAGCACTTTAACAAATAAAAATGAAATATGTAATACTTTGATAGAACACTAAGAAAATTTAAATCAGTGCACAAGATGCAGTTGGAGTATCAATTCCCCTGGAATTACTAAGACTCAGGAAGATACTTTATGAAACGAACGCACTTTATTCATGGAAATCTGCTGTATGGCTAATATACTTCCAGCGCACTCCTTATCACAAAATGATGTATTTCACAAATTTACAAAATTTATGTCAACTAAATTCTTGATCAAATTTCACAAGACTGATATCTGAATAACTATTCTTCAACGTACAAAATGGTTCTGGTGACATTAATAAGCAAAGAGTTTAAATGGTTGTTATCTTACCGGAATTCTCTCACAGCAGTGCTGACGAAACGAAGCCCATACTCTATCCTGAAGATTAGATCACACTAAAAAAAATAAAAAACAGGAAAAAAAAGTGATTATCACATTTCTCCAGAGGTGTTTCAGAAGGATGATTGGTAGTACTGTACACTTAAACAGGATGTTAAATTATATATATACCATGGCAAACAAAGATTATTTATATAGGGCAGAAATAAATAGCCTGTAGATATGTATATTTTAAAGGGAAGGAGTTTTGTGACTTCTGAAGTACATTCCTGCACATGTAGCCTAATGTACAATTAAAAACCGCAAAAGGACTCTCGAAAAACACACAATTTCATGTTCCTTCTTTTAAATACAATATTAATTGGGCAGCTAGCTACTGTGCATGTGAAAATCATTCTCGGGTGGTAATGGTGTGAACAAAAACACTTTCCATTTTTTTTGATGCAGTAGTAAAAAACATGCCCCACAGCACGGTTTGTTTTTCTGAGTCTGCTTTTATGGGGAAGAAGCCGTTATGGTGTTTATAGTCTGTGATACTTATTTTCTACGAGTAAAATGGTGTAGTACTGTATGTTGGCTCAGCTTCAGCTACAAAATAATTACAAAGAAAGGTTGCTTTTTCAGGATAGCTAACGATAAATCTTTCAGGAGGGTGAAATACTTCACGTTAATTCAAACTGAGTGGTGAATTTCAGATGTGACAAATATTGATTGCAATTTACGTGACACAATCTGAAAAAATACCAAAGTAGATATCTGAAAAAAAAGAAATCATGAACTAATCAACGGTTGACTTACGAATCCAACAACCCTCGCTGATAAATCTTGAAATTCATTTGACTGGTTGTTTTGCAGTGCAGGGATGAACGCAACTGCCAGGGTCGCTTCAAGAAATATGACTGGAATGGCAGGTGGAGGGTTTGAAGCTGTGGTGGTTGCATTTACAACCGAGACGCTAACTTCACTTGTTGCAATGGGAGTGAAGGGTGTGGTAGTTGCAGTGAGAGCAGCTGTTGTGCCGACTCCAGGCAAGGTGGATCCAGTGGAAGGAGCCTCAGAAGTGGTAGATGTTGTGGGTGCTGCAGTTGAGGTAGTAGGAACGCATTAAAGTTCAGACAATAGAAGGATTGTAAAAGCAATTTGACACATTCAGAAAAATGTGAAATATTAATAATTATCCATCAAGTTGTAATAGTACTATAAAGTGAGGAAAACCTACTGAACAAGGACACATTCACTCAAATGGTGACATGGACACTTTTATATATGCACATATATAAGTACTGATAATAGGACAAGAAACTTACTTATCAGCCTGATGGAATTAGCGACCAGAGTAACATTGAATTCATCAGTTAGCGTGGAATTGGGGTTTGTCACTGCGGTTACCAAGGTCTCCAGAACATCCTCAATGCTGGGCAGTGATTCAGTACTGGTCTCATTGAAAATCACCACCACCTCCACAGCGGTCCCATCTGGTGCAGCACTTTAACAAATAAAAATGAAATATGTAATACTTTGATAGAACACTAAGAAAATTTAAATCAGTGCACAAGATGCAGTTGGAGTATCAATTCCCCTGGAATTACTAAGACTCAGGAAGATACTTTATGAAACGAACGCACTTTATTCATGGAAATCTGCTGTATGGCTAATATACTTCCAGCGCACTCCTTATCACAAAATGATGTATTTCACAAATTTACAAAATTTATGTCAACTAAATTCTTGATCAAATTTCACAAGACTGATATCTGAATAACTATTCTTCAACGTACAAAATGGTTCTGGTGACATTAATAAGCAAAGAGTTTAAATGGTTGTTATCTTACCGGAATTCTCTCACAGCAGTGCTGACGAAACGAAGCCCATACTCTATCCTGAAGATTAGATCACACTAAAAAAAATAAAAAACAGGAAAAAAAAGTGATTATCACATTTCTCCAGAGGTGTTTCAGAAGGATGATTGGTAGTACTGTACACTTAAACAGGATGTTAAATTATATATATACCATGGCAAACAAAGATTATTTATATAGGGCAGAAATAAATAGCCTGTAGATATGTATATTTTAAAGGGAAGGAGTTTTGTGACTTCTGAAGTACATTCCTGCACATGTAGCCTAATGTACAATTAAAAACCGCAAAAGGACTCTCGAAAAACACACACAATTTCATGTTCCTTCTTTTAAATACAATATTAATTGGGCAGCTAGCTACTGTGCATGTGAAAATCATTCTCGGGTGGTAATGGTGTGAACAAAAACACTTTCCATTTTTTTTGATGCAGTAGTAAAAAACATGCCCCACAGCACGGTTTGTTTTTCTGAGTCTGCTTTTATGGGGAAGAAGCCGTTATGGTGTTTATAGTCTGTGATACTTATTTTCTACGAGTAAAATGGTGTAGTACTGTATGTTGGCTCAGCTTCAGCTACAAAATAATTACAAAGAAAGGTTGCTTTTTCAGGATAGCTAACGATAAATCTTTCAGGAGGGTGAAATACTTCACGTTAATTCAAACTGAGTGGTGAATTTCAGATGTGACAAATATTGATTGCAATTTACGTGACACAATCTGAAAAAATACCAAAGTAGATATCTGAAAAAAAAGAAATCATGAACTAATCAACGGTTGACTTACGAATCCAACAACCCTCGCTGATAAATCTTGAAATTCATTTGACTGGTTGTTTTGCAGTGCAGGGATGAACGCAACTGCCAGGGTCGCTTCAAGAAATATGACTGGAATGGCAGGTGGAGGGTTTGAAGCTGTGGTGGTTGCATTTACAACCGAGACGCTAACTTCACTTGTTGCAATGGGAGTGAAGGGTGTGGTAGTTGCAGTGAGAGCAGCTGTTGTGCCGACTCCAGGCAAGGTGGATCCAGTGGAAGGAGCCTCAGAAGTGGTAGATGTTGTGGGTGCTGCAGTTGAGGTAGTAGGAACGCATTAAAGTTCAGACAATAGAAGGATTGTAAAAGCAATTTGACACATTCAGAAAAATGTGAAATATTAATAATTATCCATCAAGTTGTAATAGTACTATAAAGTGAGGAAAACCTACTGAACAAGGACACATTCACTCAAATGGTGACATGGACACTTTTATATATGCACATATATAAGTACTGATAATAGGACAAGAAACTTACTTATCAGCCTGATGGAATTAGCGACCAGAGTAACATTGAATTCATCAGTTAGCGTGGAATTGGGGTTTGTCACTGCGGTTACCAAGGTCTCCAGAACATCCTCAATGCTGGGCAGTGATTCAGTACTGGTCTCATTGAAAATCACCACCACCTCCACAGCGGTCCCATCTGGTGCAGCACTTTAACAAATAAAAATGAAATATGTAATACTTTGATAGAACACTAAGAAAATTTAAATCAGTGCACAAGATGCAGTTGGAGTATCAATTCCCCTGGAATTACTAAGACTCAGGAAGATACTTTATGAAACGAACGCACTTTATTCATGGAAATCTGCTGTATGGCTAATATACTTCCAGCGCACTCCTTATCACAAAATGATGTATTTCACAAATTTACAAAATTTATGTCAACTAAATTCTTGATCAAATTTCACAAGACTGATATCTGAATAACTATTCTTCAACGTACAAAATGGTTCTGGTGACATTAATAAGCAAAGAGTTTAAATGGTTGTTATCTTACCGGAATTCTCTCACAGCAGTGCTGACGAAACGAAGCCCATACTCTATCCTGAAGATTAGATCACACTAAAAAAAATAAAAAACAGGAAAAAAAAGTGATTATCACATTTCTCCAGAGGTGTTTCAGAAGGATGATTGGTAGTACTGTACACTTAAACAGGATGTTAAATTATATATATACCATGGCAAACAAAGATTATTTATATAGGGCAGAAATAAATAGCCTGTAGATATGTATATTTTAAAGGGAAGGAGTTTTGTGACTTCTGAAGTACATTCCTGCACATGTAGCCTAATGTACAATTAAAAACCGCAAAAGGACTCTCGAAAAACACACAATTTCATGTTCCTTCTTTTAAATACAATATTAATTGGGCAGCTAGCTACTGTGCATGTGAAAATCATTCTCGGGTGGTAATGGTGTGAACAAAAACACTTTCCATTTTTTTTGATGCAGTAGTAAAAAACATGCCCCACAGCACGGTTTGTTTTTCTGAGTCTGCTTTTATGGGGAAGAAGCCGTTATGGTGTTTATAGTCTGTGATACTTATTTTCTACGAGTAAAATGGTGTAGTACTGTATGTTGGCTCAGCTTCAGCTACAAAATAATTACAAAGAAAGGTTGCTTTTTCAGGATAGCTAACGATAAATCTTTCAGGAGGGTGAAATACTTCACGTTAATTCAAACTGAGTGGTGAATTTCAGATGTGACAAATATTGATTGCAATTTACGTGACACAATCTGAAAAAATACCAAAGTAGATATCTGAAAAAAAAGAAATCATGAACTAATCAACGGTTGACTTACGAATCCAACAACCCTCGCTGATAAATCTTGAAATTCATTTGACTGGTTGTTTTGCAGTGCAGGGATGAACGCAACTGCCAGGGTCGCTTCAAGAAATATGACTGGAATGGCAGGTGGAGGGTTTGAAGCTGTGGTGGTTGCATTTACAACCGAGACGCTAACTTCACTTGTTGCAATGGGAGTGAAGGGTGTGGTAGTTGCAGTGAGAGCAGCTGTTGTGCCGACTCCAGGCAAGGTGGATCCAGTGGAAGGAGCCTCAGAAGTGGTAGATGTTGTGGGTGCTGCAGTTGAGGTAGTAGGAACGCATTAAAGTTCAGACAATAGAAGGATTGTAAAAGCAATTTGACACATTCAGAAAAATGTGAAATATTAATAATTATCCATCAAGTTGTAATAGTACTATAAAGTGAGGAAAACCTACTGAACAAGGACACATTCACTCAAATGGTGACATGGACACTTTTATATATGCACATATATAAGTACTGATAATAGGACAAGAAACTTACTTATCAGCCTGATGGAATTAGCGACCAGAGTAACATTGAATTCATCAGTTAGCGTGGAATTGGGGTTTGTCACTGCGGTTACCAAGGTCTCCAGAACATCCTCAATGCTGGGCAGTGATTCAGTACTGGTCTCATTGAAAATCACCACCACCTCCACAGCGGTCCCATCTGGTGCAGCACTTTAACAAATAAAAATGAAATATGTAATACTTTGATAGAACACTAAGAAAATTTAAATCAGTGCACAAGATGCAGTTGGAGTATCAATTCCCCTGGAATTACTAAGACTCAGGAAGATACTTTATGAAACGAACGCACTTTATTCATGGAAATCTGCTGTATGGCTAATATACTTCCAGCGCACTCCTTATCACAAAATGATGTATTTCACAAATTTACAAAATTTATGTCAACTAAATTCTTGATCAAATTTCACAAGACTGATATCTGAAGAACTATTCTTCAACGTACAAAATGGTTCTGGTGACATTAATAAGCAAAGAGTTTAAATGGTTGTTATCTTACCGGAATTCTCTCACAGCAGTGCTGACGAAACGAAGCCCATACTCTATCCTGAAGATTAGATCACACTAAAAAAAAATAAAAAACAGGAAAAAAAAGTGATTATCACATTTCTCCAGAGGTGTTTCAGAAGGATGATTGGTAGTACTGTACACTTAAACAGGATGTTAAATTATATATATACCATGGCAAACAAAGATTATTTATATAGGGCAGAAATAAATAGCCTGTAGATATGTATATTTTAAAGGGAAGGAGTTTTGTGACTTCTGAAGTACATTCCTGCACATGTAGCCTAATGTACAATTAAAAACCGCAAAAGGACTCTCGAAAAACACACAATTTCATGTTCCTTCTTTTAAATACAATATTAATTGGGCAGCTAGCTACTGTGCATGTGAAAATCATTCTCGGGTGGTAATGGTGTGAACAAAAACACTTTCCATTTTTTTTGATGCAGTAGTAAAAAACATGCCCCACAGCACGGTTTGTTTTTCTGAGTCTGCTTTTATGGGGAAGAAGCCGTTATGGTGTTTATAGTCTGTGATACTTATTTTCTACGAGTAAAATGGTGTAGTACTGTATGTTGGCTCAGCTTCAGCTACAAAATAATTACAAAGAAAGGTTGCTTTTTCAGGATAGCTAACGATAAATCTTTCAGGAGGGTGAAATACTTCACGTTAATTCAAACTGAGTGGTGAATTTCAGATGTGACAAATATTGATTGCAATTTACGTGACACAATCTGAAAAAATACCAAAGTAGATATCTGAAAAAAAAGAAATCATGAACTAATCAACGGTTGACTTACGAATCCAACAACCCTCGCTGATAAATCTTGAAATTCATTTGACTGGTTGTTTTGCAGTGCAGGGATGAACGCAACTGCCAGGGTCGCTTCAAGAAATATGACTGGAATGGCAGGTGGAGGGTTTGAAGCTGTGGTGGTTGCATTTACAACCGAGACGCTAACTTCACTTGTTGCAATGGGAGTGAAGGGTGTGGTAGTTGCAGTGAGAGCAGCTGTTGTGCCGACTCCAGGCAAGGTGGATCCAGTGGAAGGAGCCTCAGAAGTGGTAGATGTTGTGGGTGCTGCAGTTGAGGTAGTAGGAACGCATTAAAGTTCAGACAATAGAAGGATTGTAAAAGCAATTTGACACATTCAGAAAAATGTGAAATATTAATAATTATCCATCAAGTTGTAATAGTACTATAAAGTGAGGAAAACCTACTGAACAAGGACACATTCACTCAAATGGTGACATGGACACTTTTATATATGCACATATATAAGTACTGATAATAGGACAAGAAACTTACTTATCAGCCTGATGGAATTAGCGACCAGAGTAACATTGAATTCATCAGTTAGCGTGGAATTGGGGTTTGTCACTGCGGTTACCAAGGTCTCCAGAACATCCTCAATGCTGGGCAGTGATTCAGTACTGGTCTCATTGAAAATCACCACCACCTCCACAGCGGTCCCATCTGGTGCAGCACTTTAACAAATAAAAATGAAATATGTAATACTTTGATAGAACACTAAGAAAATTTAAATCAGTGCACAAGATGCAGTTGGAGTATCAATTCCCCTGGAATTACTAAGACTCAGGAAGATACTTTATGAAACGAACGCACTTTATTCATGGAAATCTGCTGTATGGCTAATATACTTCCAGCGCACTCCTTATCACAAAATGATGTATTTCACAAATTTACAAAATTTATGTCAACTAAATTCTTGATCAAATTTCACAAGACTGATATCTGAAGAACTATTCTTCAACGTACAAAATGGTTCTGGTGACATTAATAAGCAAAGAGTTTAAATGGTTGTTATCTTACCGGAATTCTCTCACAGCAGTGCTGACGAAACGAAGCCCATACTCTATCCTGAAGATTAGATCACACTAAAAAAAATAAAAAACAGGAAAAAAAAGTGATTATCACATTTCTCCAGAGGTGTTTCAGAAGGATGATTGGTAGTACTGTACACTTAAACAGGATGTTAAATTATATATATACCATGGCAAACAAAGATTATTTATATAGGGCAGAAATAAATAGCCTGTAGATATGTATATTTTAAAGGGAAGGAGTTTTGTGACTTCTGAAGTACATTCCTGCACATGTAGCCTAATGTACAATTAAAAACCGCAAAAGGACTCTCGAAAAACACACAATTTCATGTTCCTTCTTTTAAATACAATATTAATTGGGCAGCTAGCTACTGTGCATGTGAAAATCATTCTCGGGTGGTAATGGTGTGAACAAAAACACTTTCCATTTTTTTTGATGCAGTAGTAAAAAACATGCCCCACAGCACGGTTTGTTTTTCTGAGTCTGCTTTTATGGGGAAGAAGCCGTTATGGTGTTTATAGTCTGTGATACTTATTTTCTACGAGTAAAATGGTGTAGTACTGTATGTTGGCTCAGCTTCAGCTACAAAATAATTACAAAGAAAGGTTGCTTTTTCAGGATAGCTAACGATAAATCTTTCAGGAGGGTGAAATACTTCACGTTAATTCAAACTGAGTGGTGAATTTCAGATGTGACAAATATTGATTGCAATTTACGTGACACAATCTGAAAAAATACCAAAGTAGATATCTGAAAAAAAAGAAATCATGAACTAATCAACGGTTGACTTACGAATCCAACAACCCTCGCTGATAAATCTTGAAATTCATTTGACTGGTTGTTTTGCAGTGCAGGGATGAACGCAACTGCCAGGGTCGCTTCAAGAAATATGACTGGAATGGCAGGTGGAGGGTTTGAAGCTGTGGTGGTTGCATTTACAACCGAGACGCTAACTTCACTTGTTGCAATGGGAGTGAAGGGTGTGGTAGTTGCAGTGAGAGCAGCTGTTGTGCCGACTCCAGGCAAGGTGGATCCAGTGGAAGGAGCCTCAGAAGTGGTAGATGTTGTGGGTGCTGCAGTTGAGGTAGTAGGAACGCATTAAAGTTCAGACAATAGAAGGATTGTAAAAGCAATTTGACACATTCAGAAAAATGTGAAATATTAATAATTATCCATCAAGTTGTAATAGTACTATAAAGTGAGGAAAACCTACTGAACAAGGACACATTCACTCAAATGGTGACATGGACACTTTTATATATGCACATATATAAGTACTGATAATAGGACAAGAAACTTACTTATCAGCCTGATGGAATTAGCGACCAGAGTAACATTGAATTCATCAGTTAGCGTGGAATTGGGGTTTGTCACTGCGGTTACCAAGGTCTCCAGAACATCCTCAATGCTGGGCAGTGATTCAGTACTGGTCTCATTGAAAATCACCACCACCTCCACAGCGGTCCCATCTGGTGCAGCACTTTAACAAATAAAAATGAAATATGTAATACTTTGATAGAACACTAAGAAAATTTAAATCAGTGCACAAGATGCAGTTGGAGTATCAATTCCCCTGGAATTACTAAGACTCAGGAAGATACTTTATGAAACGAACGCACTTTATTCATGGAAATCTGCTGTATGGCTAATATACTTCCAGCGCACTCCTTATCACAAAATGATGTATTTCACAAATTTACAAAATTTATGTCAACTAAATTCTTGATCAAATTTCACAAGACTGATATCTGAAGAACTATTCTTCAACGTACAAAATGGTTCTGGTGACATTAATAAGCAAAGAGTTTAAATGGTTGTTATCTTACCGGAATTCTCTCACAGCAGTGCTGACGAAACGAAGCCCATACTCTATCCTGAAGATTAGATCACACTAAAAAAAATAAAAAACAGGAAAAAAAAGTGATTATCACATTTCTCCAGAGGTGTTTCAGAAGGATGATTGGTAGTACTGTACACTTAAACAGGATGTTAAATTATATATATACCATGGCAAACAAAGATTATTTATATAGGGCAGAAATAAATAGCCTGTAGATATGTATATTTTAAAGGGAAGGAGTTTTGTGACTTCTGAAGTACATTCCTGCACATGTAGCCTAATGTACAATTAAAAACCGCAAAAGGACTCTCGAAAAACACACAATTTCATGTTCCTTCTTTTAAATACAATATGAATTGGGCAGCTAGCTACTGTGCATGTGAAAATCATTCTCGGGTGGTAATGGTGTGAACAAAAACACTTTCCATTTTTTTTGATGCAGTAGTAAAAAACATGCCCCACAGCACGGTTTGTTTTTCTGAGTCTGCTTTTATGGGGAAGAAGCCGTTATGGTGTTTATAGTCTGTGATACTTATTTTCTACGAGTAAAATGGTGTAGTACTGTATGTTGGCTCAGCTTCAGCTACAAAATAATTACAAAGAACGGTTGCTTTTTCAGGATAGCTAACGATAAATCTTTCAGGAGGGTGAAATACTTCACGTTAATTCAAACTGAGTGGTGAATTTCAGATGTGACAAATATTGATTGCAATTTACGTGACACAATCTGAAAAAATACCAAAGTAGATATCTGAAAAAAAAAGAAATCATGAACTAATCAACGGTTGACTTACGAATCCAACAACCCTCGCTGATAAATCTTGAAATTCATTTGACTGGTTGTTTTGCAGTGCAGGGATGAACGCAACTGCCAGGGTCGCTTCAAGAAATATGACTGGAATGGCAGGTGGAGGGTTTGAAGCTGTGGTGGTTGCATTTACAACCGAGACGCTAACTTCACTTGTTGCAATGGGAGTGAAGGGTGTGGTAGTTGCAGTGAGAGCAGCTGTTGTGCCGACTCCAGGCAAGGTGGATCCAGTGGAAGGAGCCTCAGAAGTGGTAGATGTTGTGGGTGCTGCAGTTGAGGTAGTAGGAACGCATTAAAGTTCAGACAATAGAAGGATTGTAAAAGCAATTTGACACATTCAGAAAAATGTGAAATATTAATAATTATCCATCAAGTTGTAATAGTACTATAAAGTGAGGAAAACCTACTGAACAAGGACACATTCACTCAAATGGTGACATGGACACTTTTATATATGCACATATATAAGTACTGATAATAGGACAAGAAACTTACTTATCAGCCTGATGGAATTAGCGACCAGAGTAACATTGAATTCATCAGTTAGCGTGGAATTGGGGTTTGTCACTGCGGTTACCAAGGTCTCCAGAACATCCTCAATGCTGGGCAGTGATTCAGTACTGGTCTCATTGAAAATCACCACCACCTCCACAGCGGTCCCATCTGGTGCAGCACTTTAACAAATAAAAATGAAATATGTAATACTTTGATAGAACACTAAGAAAATTTAAATCAGTGCACAAGATGCAGTTGGAGTATCAATTCCCCTGGAATTACTAAGACTCAGGAAGATACTTTATGAAACGAACGCACTTTATTCATGGAAATCTGCTGTATGGCTAATATACTTCCAGCGCACTCCTTATCACAAAATGATGTATTTCACAAATTTACAAAATTTATGTCAACTAAATTCTTGATCAAATTTCACAAGACTGATATCTGAATAACTATTCTTCAACGTACAAAATGGTTCTGGTGACATTAATAAGCAAAGAGTTTAAATGGTTGTTATCTTACCGGAATTCTCTCACAGCAGTGCTGACGAAACGAAGCCCATACTCTATCCTGAAGATTAGATCACACTAAAAAAAATAAAAAACAGGAAAAAAAAGTGATTATCACATTTCTCCAGAGGTGTTTCAGAAGGATGATTGGTAGTACTGTACACTTAAACAGGATGTTAAATTATATATATACCATGGCAAACAAAGATTATTTATATAGGGCAGAAATAAATAGCCTGTAGATATGTATATTTTAAAGGGAAGGAGTTTTGTGACTTCTGAAGTACATTCCTGCACATGTAGCCTAATGTACAATTAAAAACCGCAAAAGGACTCTCGAAAAACACACAATTTCATGTTCCTTCTTTTAAATACAATATTAATTGGGCAGCTAGCTACTGTGCATGTGAAAATCATTCTCGGGTGGTAATGGTGTGAACAAAAACACTTTCCATTTTTTTTGATGCAGTAGTAAAAAAACATGCCCCACAGCACGGTTTGTTTTTCTGAGTCTGCTTTTATGGGGAAGAAGCCGTTATGGTGTTTATAGTCTGTGATACTTATTTTCTACGAGTAAAATGGTGTAGTACTGTATGTTGGCTCAGCTTCAGCTACAAAATAATTACAAAGAAAGGTTGCTTTTTCAGGATAGCTAACGATAAATCTTTCAGGAGGGTGAAATACTTCACGTTAATTCAAACTGAGTGGTGAATTTCAGATGTGACAAATATTGATTGCAATTTACGTGACACAATCTGAAAAAATACCAAAGTAGATATCTGAAAAAAAAGAAATCATGAACTAATCAACGGTTGACTTACGAATCCAACAACCCTCGCTGATAAATCTTGAAATTCATTTGACTGGTTGTTTTGCAGTGCAGGGATGAACGCAACTGCCAGGGTCGCTTCAAGAAATATGACTGGAATGGCAGGTGGAGGGTTTGAAGCTGTGGTGGTTGCATTTACAACCGAGACGCTAACTTCACTTGTTGCAATGGGAGTGAAGGGTGTGGTAGTTGCAGTGAGAGCAGCTGTTGTGCCGACTCCAGGCAAGGTGGATCCAGTGGAAGGAGCCTCAGAAGTGGTAGATGTTGTGGGTGCTGCAGTTGAGGTAGTAGGAACGCATTAAAGTTCAGACAATAGAAGGATTGTAAAAGCAATTTGACACATTCAGAAAAATGTGAAATATTAATAATTATCCATCAAGTTGTAATAGTACTATAAAGTGAGGAAAACCTACTGAACAAGGACACATTCACTCAAATGGTGACATGGACACTTTTATATATGCACATATATAAGTACTGATAATAGGACAAGAAACTTACTTATCAGCCTGATGGAATTAGCGACCAGAGTAACATTGAATTCATCAGTTAGCGTGGAATTGGGGTTTGTCACTGCGGTTACCAAGGTCTCCAGAACATCCTCAATGCTGGGCAGTGATTCAGTACTGGTCTCATTGAAAATCACCACCACCTCCACAGCGGTCCCATCTGGTGCAGCACTTTAACAAATAAAAATGAAATATGTAATACTTTGATAGAACACTAAGAAAATTTAAATCAGTGCACAAGATGCAGTTGGAGTATCAATTCCCCTGGAATTACTAAGACTCAGGAAGATACTTTATGAAACGAACGCACTTTATTCATGGAAATCTGCTGTATGGCTAATATACTTCCAGCGCACTCCTTATCACAAAATGATGTATTTCACAAATTTACAAAATTTATGTCAACTAAATTCTTGATCAAATTTCACAAGACTGATATCTGAATAACTATTCTTCAACGTACAAAATGGTTCTGGTGACATTAATAAGCAAAGAGTTTAAATGGTTGTTATCTTACCGGAATTCTCTCACAGCAGTGCTGACGAAACGAAGCCCATACTCTATCCTGAAGATTAGATCACACTAAAAAAAAAAAAAAAAAAGGAAAAAAAAGTGATTATCACATTTCTCCAGAGGTGTTTCAGAAGGATGATTGGTAGTACTGTACACTGAAACAGGATGTTAAATTATATATATACCATGGCAAACAAAGATTATTTATATAGGGCAGAAATAAATAGCCTGTAGATATGTATATTTTAAATGGAAGGAGTTTTGTGACTTCTGAAGTACATTCCTGCACATGTAGCCTAATGTACAATTAAAAACCGCAAAAGGACTCTCGAAAAACACACAATTTCATGTTCCTTCTTTTAAATACAATATTAATTGGGCAGCTAGCTACTGTGCATGTGAAAATCATTCTCGGGTGGTAATGGTGTGAACAAAAACACTTTCCATTTTTTTTGATGCAGTAGTAAAAAAACATGCCCCACAGCACGGTTTGTTTTTCTGAGTCTGCTTTTATGGGGAAGAAGCCGTTATGGTGTTTATAGTCTGTGATACTTATTTTCTACGAGTAAAATGGTGTAGTACTGTATGTTGGCTCAGCTTCAGCTACAAAATAATTACAAAGAAAGGTTGCTTTTTCAGGATAGCTAACGATAAATCTTTCAGGAGGGTGAAATACTTCACGTTAATTCAAACTGAGTGGTGAATTTCAGATGTGACAAATATTGATTGCAATTTACGTGACACAATCTGAAAAAATACCAAAGTAGATATCTGAAAAAAAGAAATCATGAACTAATCAACGGTTGACTTACGAATCCAACAACCCTCGCTGATAAATCTTGAAATTCATTTGACTGGTTGTTTTGCAGTGCAGGGATGAACGCAACTGCCAGGGTCGCTTCAAGAAATATGACTGGAATGGCAGGTGGAGGGTTTGAAGCTGTGGTGGTTGCATTTACAACCGAGACGCTAACTTCACTTGTTGCAATGGGAGTGAAGGGTGTGGTAGTTGCAGTGAGAGCAGCTGTTGTGCCGACTCCAGGCAAGGTGGATCCAGTGGAAGGAGCCTCAGAAGTGGTAGATGTTGTGGGTGCTGCAGTTGAGGTAGTAGGAACGCATTAAAGTTCAGACAATAGAAGGATTGTAAAAGCAATTTGACACATTCAGAAAAATGTGAAATATTAATAATTATCCATCAAGTTGTAATAGTACTATAAAGTGAGGAAAACCTACTGAACAAGGACACATTCACTCAAATGGTGACATGGACACTTTTATATATGCACATATATAAGTACTGATAATAGGACAAGAAACTTACTTATCAGCCTGATGGAATTAGCGACCAGAGTAACATTGAATTCATCAGTTAGCGTGGAATTGGGGTTTGTCACTGCGGTTACCAAGGTCTCCAGAACATCCTCAATGCTGGGCAGTGATTCAGTACTGGTCTCATTGAAAATCACCACCACCTCCACAGCGGTCCCATCTGGTGCAGCACTTTAACAAATAAAAATGAAATATGTAATACTTTGATAGAACACTAAGAAAATTTAAATCAGTGCACAAGATGCAGTTGGAGTATCAATTCCCCTGGAATTACTAAGACTCAGGAAGATACTTTATGAAACGAACGCACTTTATTCATGGAAATCTGCTGTATGGCTAATATACTTCCAGCGCACTCCTTATCACAAAATGATGGATTTCACAAATTTACAAAATTTATGTCAACTAAATTCTTGATCAAATTTCACAAGACTGATATCTGAATAACTATTCTTCAACGTACAAAATGGTTCTGGTGACATTAATAAGCAAAGAGTTTAAATGGTTGTTATCTTACCGGAATTCTCTCACAGCAGTGCTGACGAAACGAAGCCCATACTCTATCCTGAAGATTAGATCACACTAAAAAAAATAAAAAACAGGAAAAAAAGTGATTATCACATTTCTCCAGAGGTGTTTCAGAAGGATGATTGGTAGTACTGTACACTTAAACAGGATGTTAAATTATATATATACCATGGCAAACAAAGATTATTTATATAGGGCAGAAATAAATAGCCTGTAGATATGTATATTTTAAAGGGAAGGAGTTTTGTGACTTCTGAAGTACATTCCTGCACATGTAGCCTAATGTACAATTAAAAACCGCAAAAGGACTCTCGAAAAACACACAATTTCATGTTCCTTCTTTTAAATACAATATGAATTGGGCAGCTAGCTACTGTGCATGTGAAAATCATTCTCGGGTGGTAATGGTGTGAACAAAAACACTTTCCATTTTTTTTGATGCAGTAGTAAAAAAACATGCCCCACAGCACGGTTTGTTTTTCTGAGTCTGCTTTTATGGGGAAGAAGCCGTTATGGTGTTTATAGTCTGTGATACTTATTTTCTACGAGTAAAATGGTGTAGTACTGTATGTTGGCTCAGCTTCAGCTACAAAATAATTACAAAGAAAGGTTGCTTTTTCAGGATAGCTAACGATAAATCTTTCAGGAGGGTGAAATACTTCACGTTAATTCAAACTGAGTGGTGAATTTCAGATGTGACAAATATTGATTGCAATTTACGTGACACAATCTGAAAAAATACCAAAGTAGATATCTGAAAAAAAAGAAATCATGAACTAATCAACGGTTGACTTACGAATCCAACAACCCTCGCTGATAAATCTTGAAATTCATTTGACTGGTTGTTTTGCAGTGCAGGGATGAACGCAACTGCCAGGGTCGCTTCAAGAAATATGACTGGAATGGCAGGTGGAGGGTTTGAAGCTGTGGTGGTTGCATTTACAACCGAGACGCTAACTTCACTTGTTGCAATGGGAGTGAAGGGTGTGGTAGTTGCAGTGAGAGCAGCTGTTGTGCCGACTCCAGGCAAGGTGGATCCAGTGGAAGGAGCCTCAGAAGTGGTAGATGTTGTGGGTGCTGCAGTTGAGGTAGTAGGAACGCATTAAAGTTCAGACAATAGAAGGATTGTAAAAGCAATTTGACACATTCAGAAAAATGTGAAATATTAATAATTATCCATCAAGTTGTAATAGTACTATAAAGTGAGGAAAACCTACTGAACAAGGACACATTCACTCAAATGGTGACATGGACACTTTTATATATGCACATATATAAGTACTGATAATAGGACAAGAAACTTACTTATCAGCCTAATGGAATTAGCGACCAGAGTAACATTGAATTCATCAGTTAGCGTGGAATTGGGGTTTGTCACTGCGGTTACCAAGGTCTCCAGAACATCCTCAATGCTGGGCAGTGATTCAGTACTGGTCTCATTGAAAATCACCACCACCTCCACAGTGGTCCCATCTGGTGCAGCACTTTAACAAATAAAAATGAAATATGTAATACTTTGATAGAACACTAAGAAAATTTAAATCAGTGCACAAGATGCAGTTGGAGTATCAATTCCCCTGGAATTACTAAGACTCAGGAAGATACTTTATGAAACGAACGCACTTTATTCATGGAAATCTGCTGTATGGCTAATATACTTCCAGCGCACTCCTTATCACAAAATGATGTATTTCACAAATTTACAAAATTTATGTCAACTAAATTCTTGATCAAATTTCACAAGACTGATATCTGAATAACTATTCTTCAACGTACAAAATGGTTCTGGTGGCATTAATAAGCAAAGAGTTTAAATGGTTGTTATCTTACCGGAATTCTCTCACAGCAGTGCTGACGAAACGAAGCCCATACTCTATCCTGAAGATTAGATCACACTAAAAAAAATAAAAAACAGGGAAAAAAAGTGATTATCACATTTCTCCAGAGGTGTTTCAGAAGGATGATTGGTAGTACTGTACACTTAAACAGGATGTAAAATTATATATATACCATGGCAAACAAAGATTATTTATATAGGGCAGAAATAAATAGCCTGTAGATATGTATATTTTAAATGGAAGGAGTTTTGTGACTTCTGAAGTACATTCCTGCACATGTAGCCTAATGTACAATTAAAAACCGCAAAAGGACTCTCGAAAAACACACAATTTCATGTTCCTTCTTTTAAATACAATATTAATTGGGCAGCTAGCTACTGTGCATGTGAAAATCATTCTCGGGTGGTAATGGTGTGAACAAAAACACTTTCCATTTTTTTTGATGCAGTAGTAAAAAAACATGCCCCACAGCACGGTTTGTTTTTCTGAGTCTGCTTTTATGGGGAAGAAGCCGTTATGGTGTTTATAGTCTGTGATACTTATTTTCTACGAGTAAAATGGTGTAGTACTGTATGTTGGCTCAGCTTCAGCTACAAAATAATTACAAAGAAAGGTTGCTTTTTCAGGATAGCTAACGATAAATCTTTCAGGAGGGTGAAATACTTCACGTTAATTCAAACTGAGTGGTGAATTTCAGATGTGACAAATATTGATTGCAATTTACGTGACACAATCTGAAAAAATACCAAAGTAGATATCTGAAAAAAAAGAAATCATGAACTAATCAACGGTTGACTTACGAATCCAACAACCCTCGCTGATAAATCTTGAAATTCATTTGACTGGTTGTTTTGCAGTGCAGGGATGAACGCAACTGCCAGGGTCACTTCAAGAAATATGACTGGAATGGCAGGTGGAGGGTTTGAAGCTGTGGTGGTTGCATTTACAACCGAGACGCTAACTTCACTTGTTGCAATGGGAGTGAAGGGTGTGGTAGTTGCAGTGAGAGCAGCTGTTGTGCCGACTCCAGGCAAGGTGGATCCAGTGGAAGGAGCCTCAGAAGTGGTAGATGTTGTGGGTGCTGCAGTTGAGGTAGTAGGAACGCATTAAAGTTCAGACAATAGAAGGATTGTAAAAGCAATTTGACACATTCAGAAAAATGTGAAATATTAATAATTATCCATCAAGTTGTAATAGTACTATAAAGTGAGGAAAACCTACTGAACAAGGACACATTCACTCAAATGGTGACATGGACACTTTTATATATGCACATATATAAGTACTGATAATAGGACAAGAAACTTACTTATCAGCCTGATGGAATTAGCGACCAGAGTAACATTGAATTCATCAGTTAGCGTGGAATTGGGGTTTGTCACTGCGGTTACCAAGGTCTCCAGAACATCCTCAATGCGGGGCAGTGATTCAGTACTGGTCTCATTGAAAATCACCACCACCTCCACAGCGGTCCCATCTGGTGCAGCACTTTAACAAATAAAAATGAAATATGTAATACTTTGATAGAACACTAAGAAAATTTAAATCAGTGCACAAGATGCACTTGGAGTATCAATTCCCCTGGAATTACTAAGACTCAGGAAGATACTTTATGAAACGAACGCACTTTATTCATGGAAATCTGCTGTATGGCTAATATACTTCCAGCGCACTCCTTATCACAAAATGATGGATTTCACAAATTTACAAAATTTATGTCAACTAAATTCTTGATCAAATTTCACAAGACTGATATCTGAATAACTATTCTTCAACGTACAAAATGGTTCTGGTGACATTAATAAGCAAAGAGTTTAAATGGTTGTTATCTTACCGGAATTCTCTCACAGCAGTGCTGACGAAACGAAGCCCATACTCTATCCTGAAGATTAGATCACACTAAAAAAAATAAAAAACAGGAAAAAAAAGTGATTATCACATTTCTCCAGAGGTGTTTCAGAAGGATGATTGGTAGTACTGTACACTTAAACAGGATGTTAAATTATATATATACCATGGCAAACAAAGATTATTTATATAGGGCAGAAATAAATAGCCTGTAGATATGTATATTTTAAAGGGAAGGAGTTTTGTGACTTCTGAAGTACATTCCTGCACATGTAGCCTAATGTACAATTAAAAACCGCAAAAGGACTCTCGAAAAACACACAATTTCATGTTCCTTCTTTTAAATACAATATTAATTGGGCAGCTAGCTACTGTGCATGTGAAAATCATTCTCGGGTGGTAATGGTGTGAACAAAAGCACTTTCCATTTTTTTTGATGCAGTAGTAAAAAACATGCCCCACAGCATGGTTTGTTTTTCTGAGTCTGCTTTTATGGGGAAGAAGCCGTTATGGTGTTTATAGTCTGTGATACTTATTTTCTACGAGTAAAATGGTGTAGTACTGTATGTTGGCTCAGCTTCAGCTACAAAATAATTACAAAGAAAGGTTGCTTTTTCAGGATAGCTAACGATAAATCTTTCAGGAGGGTGAAATACTTCACGTTAATTCAAACTGAGTGGTGAATTTCAGATGTGACAAATATTGATTGCAATTTACGTGACACAATCTGAAAAAATACCAAAGTAGATATCTGAAAAAAAAGAAATCATGAACTAATCAACGGTTGACTTACGAATCCAACAACCCTCGCTGATAAATCTTGAAATTCATTTGACTGGTTGTTTTGCAGTGCAGGGATGAACGCAACTGCCAGGGTCGCTTCAAGAAATATGACTGGAATGGCAGGTGGAGGGTTTGAAGCTGTGGTGGTTGCATTTACAACCGAGACGCTAACTTCACTTGTTGCAATGGGAGTGAAGGGTGTGGTAGTTGCAGTGAGAGCAGCTGTTGTGCCGACTCCAGGCAAGGTGGATCCAGTGGAAGGAGCCTCAGAAGTGGTAGATGTTGTGGGTGCTGCAGTTGAGGTAGTAGGAACGCATTAAAGTTCAGACAATAGAAGGATTGTAAAAGCAATTTGACACATTCAGAAAAATGTGAAATATTAATAATTATCCATCAAGTTGTAATAGTACTATAAAGTGAGGAAAACCTACTGAACAAGGACACATTCACTCAAATGGTGACATGGACACTTTTATATATGCACATATATAAGTACTGATAATAGGACAAGAAACTTACTTATCAGCCTGATGGAATTAGCGACCAGAGTAACATTGAATTCATCAGTTAGCGTGGAATTGGGGTTTGTCACTGCGGTTACCAAGGTCTCCAGAACATCCTCAATGCGGGGCAGTGATTCAGTACTGGTCTCATTGAAAATCACCACCACCTCCACAGCGGTCCCATCTGGTGCAGCACTTTAACAAATAAAAATGAAATATGTAATACTTTGATAGAACACTAAGAAAATTTAAATCAGTGCACAAGATGCAGTTGGAGTATCAATTCCCCTGGAATTACTAAGACTCAGGAAGATACTTTATGAAACGAACGCACTTTATTCATGGAAATCTGCTGTATGGCTAATATACTTCCAGCGCACTCCTTATCACAAAATGATGGATTTCACAAATTTACAAAATTTATGTCAACTAAATTCTTGATCAAATTTCACAAGACTGATATCTGAATAACTATTCTTCAACGTACAAAATGGTTCTGGTGACATTAATAAGCAAAGAGTTTAAATGGTTGTTATCTTACCGGAATTCTCTCACAGCAGTGCTGACGAAACGAAGCCCATACTCTATCCTGAAGATTAGATCACACTAAAAAAAATAAAAAACAGGAAAAAAAAAGTGATTATCACATTTCTCCAGAGGTGTTTCAGAAGGATGATTGGTAGTACTGTACACTTAAACAGGATGTTAAATTATATATATACCATGGCAAACAAAGATTATTTATATAGGGCAGAAATAAATAGCCTGTAGATATGTATATTTTAAAGGGAAGGAGTTTTGTGACTTCTGAAGTACATTCCTGCACATGTAGCCTAATGTACAATTAAAAACCGCAAAAGGACTCTCGAAAAACACACAATTTCATGTTCCTTCTTTTAAATACAATATTAATTGGGCAGCTAGCTACTGTGCATGTGAAAATCATTCTCGGGTGGTAATGGTGTGAACAAAAACACTTTCCATTTTTTTTGATGCAGTAGTAAAAAACATGCCCCACAGCACGGTTTGTTTTTCTGAGTCTGCTTTTATGGGGAAGAAGCCGTTATGGTGTTTATAGTCTGTGATACTTATTTTCTACGAGTAAAATGGTGTAGTACTGTATGTTGGCTCAGCTTCAGCTACAAAATAATTACAAAGAAAGGTTGCTTTTTCAGGATAGCTAACGATAAATCTTTCAGGAGGGTGAAATACTTCACGTTAATTCAAACTGAGTGGTGAATTTCAGATGTGACAAATATTGATTGCAATTTACGTGACACAATCTGAAAAAATACCAAAGTAGATATCTGAAAAAAAAGAAATCATGAACTAATCAACGGTTGACTTACGAATCCAACAACCCTCGCTGATAAATCTTGAAATTCATTTGACTGGTTGTTTTGCAGTGCAGGGATGAACGCAACTGCCAGGGTCGCTTCAAGAAATATGACTGGAATGGCAGGTGGAGGGTTTGAAGCTGTGGTGGTTGCATTTACAACCGAGACGCTAACTTCACTTGTTGCAATGGGAGTGAAGGGTGTGGTAGTTGCAGTGAGAGCAGCTGTTGTGCCGACTCCAGGCAAGGTGGATCCAGTGGAAGGAGCCTCAGAAGTGGTAGATGTTGTGGGTGCTGCAGTTGAGGTAGTAGGAACGCATTAAAGTTCAGACAATAGAAGGATTGTAAAAGCAATTTGACACATTCAGAAAAATGTGAAATATTAATAATTATCCATCAAGTTGTAATAGTACTATAAAGTGAGGAAAACCTACTGAACAAGGACACATTCACTCAAATGGTGACATGGACACTTTTATATATGCACATATATAAGTACTGATAATAGGACAAGAAACTTACTTATCAGCCTGATGGAATTAGCGACCAGAGTAACATTGAATTCACTTGTTATCGTGGAATTGGGGTTTGTCACTGCGGTTACCAAGGTCTCCAGAACATCCTCAATGCGGGGCAGTGATTCAGTACTGGTCTCATTGAAAATCAGCTCCACCTCCACAGCTGTCCCTTCTTGTCTGGCACTTTAACAAACAAATCAAAAGGGGCCATATAAAACTTTAATAGAATGCCAAGGAACGTGAACTAAGGGCATGATATGCAGTTGGAATGTGAAACATACTTGAATTTCTACAGTTCAGGAACATACATAATAAAATTAATGCACTTTATTCATGCAATTCTGCAGTGGCTAATATACTGATAGTTTAATTTTGCTAATAAAACGATATCTTTGACAAATATACAAAATTCCTGTTAAATGAAATACTTTATCAGATTTCACAAGTTAGATGTCTGAAGAACACATTTTTTTTAAATTGCAAGATCATTGCGATGACAGTAAAAAAAATGTTATTTTAAATGTTTGTTATCTTACGTGAAATATCTCACGCGAGTCCCGATGAAAAGAAACCCAAACCGTATCCTGAATATTCCATCACACTGCAAAAAAAAGAAAGGCATTATCACACTTCTGAAGAGGTGTTTCAGAAAGATGATTGGTAGTACTCTACACGTGCACAGGACTTTAAAATATACATTTGATGTCTAACTGAGATTATGTATATAAGACAGTAGAATCTCTGTCATTTGTTGTTCAGTGGCTGGCAATTTTATCATACCTAAGACTAAAAGTGTCAAGTCACATTTGTGAATGTAAGATTAGTGGTCCATAGAAGACTCAGTAAGTAAATGTTTGGAGTCACTTTTTATATTTGCGACACATATAATAAAAAGTCTGCATACATATGTATGTATTTCAAATAGAAAGAGTTTTATGATTTTTGCCTGACATTTCTGCATGTGCAATGTACAATTCAAAAAAAAAAAAAGGATTCTAGAAAAACTAGATATCTAAAAATTTGCATTAAATAATCAACCGTTGACTTACGAATCTAACAACTGTTGCTGCTAAATCTTGAAATTCAGATGACTGGTTGTTTTCCAGTGCAGGCACGAATGGAACTGTCAGGGTCACTTCTAGAATTACGACTGAACTGGGACTTGTTGTGGTAGCTCCAGGCAAGGTGGATCCAGAGGAAGGAGCCTCAGAAGTGGTAGATGTTGTGGGAGCTGCAGTTGATGTAGTAGGGACACATTAAAGTAGGGCCATGTGTATGATGGCAAAAGCATTTGAACACATTCAGGAGAATCTGAGATATTACTAATTAAACATCACGTCGTAATAGTCCTATCAATGTGAGGAAAGCATATTGAACAGCGACACATTAACTCAAATGGTTACATGGAGACTTTAATGCACATATGAATAGATAATAGAATAAGAAAACTTACTTATCACCCTGATGGAATTAGTGACCAGAGTAACATTGAATTCACTTGTTATCGTGGAATTGGGGTTTGTCACTGCGGTTACTAAGGTCTCCACAACATCCTCATTGCTGGGCAGTGCTTCAGTACCGGTCTCGTTGAAAATCAGCTCCACCTCCACAGCTGTCCCTTCTTGTCTGGCACTTTAACAAACAAATCAAAAGGGGCCATATAAAACTTTAATAGAATGCCAAGGAACGTGAACTAAGGGCATGATATGCAGTTGGAATGTGAAACATACTTGAATTTCTACAGTTCAGGAACATACATAATAAAATTAATGCACTTTATTCATGCAATTCTGCAGTGGCTAATATACTGATAGTTTAATTTTGCTAATAAAACGATATCTTTGACAAATATACAAAATTCCTGTTAAATTAAATACTTTATCAGATTTCACAAGTTAGATGTCTGAAGAACATTTTTTTAAAATTGCAAGATCATTGCGATGACAGTAAAAAAAATGTTATTTTAAATGTTTGTTATCTTACGTGAAATATCTCACGCGAGTCCCGATGAAAAGAAACCCAAACCGTATCCTGAATATTCCATCACACTGCAAAAAAAAGAAAGGCATTATCACACTTCTGAAGAGGTGTTTCAGAAAGATGATTGGTAGTACTCTACACGTGCACAGGACTTTAAAATATACATTTGATGTCTAACTGAGATTATGTATATAAGACAGTAGAATCTCTGTCATTTGTTGTTCAGTGGCTGGCAATTTTATCATACCTAAGACTAAAAGTGTCAAGTCACATTTGTGAATGTAAGATTAGTGGTCCATAGAAGACTCAGTAAGTAAATGTTTGGAGTCACTTTTTATATTTGCGACACATATAATAAAAAGTCTGCATACATATGTATGTATTTCAAATAGAAAGAGTTTTATGATTTTTGCCTGACATTTCTGCATGTGCAATGTACAATTCAAAAAAAAAAAAAGGATTCTAGAAAAACTAGATATCTAAAAATTTGCATTAAATAATCAACCGTTGACTTACGAATCTAACAACTGTTGCTGCTAAATCTTGAAATTCAGATGACTGGTTGTTTTCCAGTGCAGGCACGAATGGAACTGTCAGGGTCACTTCTAGAATTACGACTGAACTGGGACTTGTTGTGGTAGCTCCAGGCAAGGTGGATCCAGAGGAAGGAGCCTCAGAAGTGGTAGATGTTGTGGGAGCTGCAGTTGATGTAGTAGGGACACATTAAAGTAGGGCCATGTGTATGATGGCAAAAGCATTTGAACACATTCAGGAGAATCTGAGATATTACTAATTAAACATCACGTCGTAATAGTCCTATCAATGTGAGGAAAGCATATTGAACAGCGACACATTAACTCAAATGGTTACATGGAGACTTTAATGCACATATGAATAGATAATAGAATAAGAAAACTTACTTATCACCCTGATGGAATTAGTGACCAGAGTAACATTGAATTCACTTGTTATCGTGGAATTGGGGTTTGTCACTGCGGTTACTAAGGTCTCCACAACATCCTCATTGCTGGGCAGTGCTTCAGTACCGGTCTCGTTGAAAATCAGCTCCACCTCCACAGCTGTCCCTTCTTGTCTGGCACTTTAACAAACAAATCAAAAGGGGCCATATAAAACTTTAATAGAATGCCAAGGAACGTGAACTAAGGGCATGATATGCAGTTGGAATGTGAAACATACTTGAATTTCTACAGTTCAGGAACATACATAATAAAATTAATGCACTTTATTCATGCAATTCTGCAGTGGCTAATATACTGATAGTTTAATTTTGCTAATAAAACGATATCTTTGACAAATATACAAAATTCCTGTTAAATGAAATACTTTATCAGATTTCACAAGTTAGATGTCTGAAGAACATTTTTTTTAAATTGCAAGATCATTGCGATGACAGTAAAAAAAATGTTATTTTAAATGTTTGTTATCTTACGTGAAATATCTCACGCGAGTCCCGATGAAAAGAAACCCAAACCGTATCCTGAATATTCCATCACACTGCAAAAAAAAGAAAGGCATTATCACACTTCTGAAGAGGTGTTTCAGAAAGATGATTGGTAGTACTCTACACGTGCACAGGACTTTAAAATATACATTTGATGTCTAACTGAGATTATGTATATAAGACAGTAGAATCTCTGTCATTTGTTGTTCAGTGGCTGGCAATTTTATCATACCTAAGACTAAAAGTGTCAAGTCACATTTGTGAATGTAAGATTAGTGGTCCATAGAAGACTCAGTAAGTAAATGTTTGGAGTCACTTTTTATATTTGCGACACATATAATAAAAAGTCTGCATACATATGTATGTATTTCAAATAGAAAGAGTTTTATGATTTTTGCCTGACATTTCTGCATGTGCAATGTACAATTCAAAAAAAAAAAAGGATTCTAGAAAAACTAGATATCTAAAAATTTGCATTAAATAATCAACCGTTGACTTACGAATCTAACAACTGTTGCTGCTAAATCTTGAAATTCAGATGACTGGTTGTTTTCCAGTGCAGGCACGAATGGAACTGTCAGGGTCACTTCTAGAATTACGACTGAACTGGGACTTGTTGTGGTAGCTCCAGGCAAGGTGGATCCAGAGGAAGGAGCCTCAGAAGTGGTAGATGTTGTGGGAGCTGCAGTTGATGTAGTAGGGACACATTAAAGTAGGGCCATGTGTATGATGGCAAAAGCATTTGAACACATTCAGGAGAATCTGAGATATTACTAATTAAACATCACGTCGTAATAGTCCTATCAATGTGAGGAAAGCATATTGAACAGCGACACATTAACTCAAATGGTTACATGGAGACTTTAATGCACATATGAATAGATAATAGAATAAGAAAACTTACTTATCACCCTGATGGAATTAGTGACCAGAGTAACATTGAATTCACTTGTTATCGTGGAATTGGGGTTTGTCACTGCGGTTACTAAGGTCTCCACAACATCCTCATTGCTGGGCAGTGCTTCAGTACCGGTCTCGTTGAAAATCAGCTCCACCTCCACAGCTGTCCCTTCTTGTCTGGCACTTTAACAAACAAATCAAAAGGGGCCATATAAAACTTTAATAGAATGCCAAGGAACGTGAACTAAGGGCATGATATGCAGTTGGAATGTGAAACATACTTGAATTTCTACAGTTCAGGAACATACATAATAAAATTAATGCACTTTATTCATGCAATTCTGCAGTGGCTAATATACTGATAGTTTAATTTTGCTAATAAAACGATATCTTTGACAAATATACAAAATTCCTGTTAAATGAAATACTTTATCAGATTTCACAAGTTAGATGTCTGAAGAACATTTTTTTTAAATTGCAAGATCATTGCGATGACAGTAAAAAAATGTTTATTTTAAATGTTTGTTATCTTACGTGAAATATCTCACGCGAGTCCCGATGAAAAGAAACCCAAACCGTATCCTGAATATTCCATCACACTGCAAAAAAAAGAAAGGCATTATCACACTTCTGAAGAGGTGTTTCAGAAAGATGATTGGTAGTACTCTACACGTGCACAGGACTTTAAAATATACATTTGATGTCTAACTGAGATTATGTATATAAGACAGTAGAATCTCTGTCATTTGTTGTTCAGTGGCTGGCAATTTTATCATACCTAAGACTAAAAGTGTCAAGTCACATTTGTGAATGTAAGATTAGTGGTCCATAGAAGACTCAGTAAGTAAATGTTTGGAGTCACTTTTTATATTTGCGACACATATAATAAAAAGTCTGCATACATATGTATGTATTTCAAATAGAAAGAGTTTTATGATTTTTGCCTGACATTTCTGCATGTGCAATGTACAATTCAAAAAAAAAAAAAGGATTCTAGAAAAACTAGATATCTAAAAATTTGCATTAAATAATCAACCGTTGACTTACGAATCTAACAACTGTTGCTGCTAAATCTTGAAATTCAGATGACTGGTTGTTTTCCAGTGCAGGCACGAATGGAACTGTCAGGGTCACTTCTAGAATTACGACTGAACTGGGACTTGTTGTGGTAGCTCCAGGCAAGGTGGATCCAGAGGAAGGAGCCTCAGAAGTGGTAGATGTTGTGGGAGCTGCAGTTGATGTAGTAGGGACACATTAAAGTAGGGCCATGTGTATGATGGCAAAAGCATTTGAACACATTCAGGAGAATCTGAGATATTACTAATTAAACATCACGTCGTAATAGTCCTATCAATGTGAGGAAAGCATATTGAACAGCGACACATTAACTCAAATGGTTACATGGAGACTTTAATGCACATATGAATAGATAATAGAATAAGAAAACTTACTTATCACCCTGATGGAATTAGTGACCAGAGTAACATTGAATTCACTTGTTATCGTGGAATTGGGGTTTGTCACTGCGGTTACTAAGGTCTCCACAACATCCTCATTGCTGGGCAGTGCTTCAGTACCGGTCTCGTTGAAAATCAGCTCCACCTCCACAGCTGTCCCTTCTTGTCTGGCACTTTAACAAACAAATCAAAAGGGGCCATATAAAACTTTAATAGAATGCCAAGGAACGTGAACTAAGGGCATGATATGCAGTTGGAATGTGAAACATACTTGAATTTCTACAGTTCAGGAACATACATAATAAAATTAATGCACTTTATTCATGCAATTCTGCAGTGGCTAATATACTGATAGTTTAATTTTGCTAATAAAACGATATCTTTGACAAATATACAAAATTCCTGTTAAATGAAATACTTTATCAGATTTCACAAGTTAGATGTCTGAAGAACATTTTTTTAAAATTGCAAGATCATTGCGATGACAGTAAAAAAATGTTTATTTTAAATGTTTGTTATCTTACGTGAAATATCTCACGCGAGTCCCGATGAAAAGAAACCCAAACCGTATCCTGAATATTCCATCACACTGCAAAAAAAAGAAAGGCATTATCACACTTCTGAAGAGGTGTTTCAGAAAGATGATTGGTAGTACTCTACACGTGCACAGGACTTTAAAATATACATTTGATGTCTAACTGAGATTATGTATATAAGACAGTAGAATCTCTGTCATTTGTTGTTCAGTGGCTGGCAATTTTATCATACCTAAGACTAAAAGTGTCAAGTCACATTTGTGAATGTAAGATTAGTGGTCCATAGAAGACTCAGTAAGTAAATGTTTGGAGTCACTTTTTATATTTGCGACACATATAATAAAAAGTCTGCATACATATGTATGTATTTCAAATAGAAAGAGTTTTATGATTTTTGCCTGACATTTCTGCATGTGCAATGTACAATTCAAAAAAAAAAAAGGATTCTAGAAAAACTAGATATCTAAAAATTTGCATTAAATAATCAACCGTTGACTTACGAATCTAACAACTGTTGCTGCTAAATCTTGAAATTCAGATGACTGGTTGTTTTCCAGTGCAGGCACGAATGGAACTGTCAGGGTCACTTCTAGAATTACGACTGAACTGGGACTTGTTGTGGTAGCTCCAGGCAAGGTGGATCCAGAGGAAGGAGCCTCAGAAGTGGTAGATGTTGTGGGAGCTGCAGTTGATGTAGTAGGGACACATTAAAGTAGGGCCATGTGTATGATGGCAAAAGCATTTGAACACATTCAGGAGAATCTGAGATATTACTAATTAAACATCACGTCGTAATAGTCCTATCAATGTGAGGAAAGCATATTGAACAGCGACACATTAACTCAAATGGTTACATGGAGACTTTAATGCACATATGAATAGATAATAGAATAAGAAAACTTACTTATCACCCTGATGGAATTAGTGACCAGAGTAACATTGAATTCACTTGTTATCGTGGAATTGGGGTTTGTCACTGCGGTTACTAAGGTCTCCACAACATCCTCATTGCTGGGCAGTGCTTCAGTACCGGTCTCGTTGAAAATCAGCTCCACCTCCACAGCTGTCCCTTCTTGTCTGGCACTTTAACAAACAAATCAAAAGGGGCCATATAAAACTTTAATAGAATGCCAAGGAACGTGAACTAAGGGCATGATATGCAGTTGGAATGTGAAACATACTTGAATTTCTACAGTTCAGGAACATACATAATAAAATTAATGCACTTTATTCATGCAATTCTGCAGTGGCTAATATACTGATAGTTTAATTTTGCTAATAAAACGATATCTTTGACAAATATACAAAATTCCTGTTAAATGAAATACTTTATCAGATTTCACAAGTTAGATGTCTGAAGAACATTTTTTTTAAATTGCAAGATCATTGCGATGACAGTAAAAAAAATGTTATTTTAAATGTTTGTTATCTTACGTGAAATATCTCACGCGAGTCCCGATGAAAAGAAACCCAAACCGTATCCTGAATATTCCATCACACTGCAAAAAAAAGAAAGGCATTATCACACTTCTGAAGAGGTGTTTCAGAAAGATGATTGGTAGTACTCTACACGTGCACAGGACTTTAAAATATACATTTGATGTCTAACTGAGATTATGTATATAAGACAGTAGAATCTCTGTCATTTGTTGTTCAGTGGCTGGCAATTTTATCATACCTAAGACTAAAAGTGTCAAGTCACATTTGTGAATGTAAGATTAGTGGTCCATAGAAGACTCAGTAAGTAAATGTTTGGAGTCACTTTTTATATTTGCGACACATATAATAAAAAGTCTGCATACATATGTATGTATTTCAAATAGAAAGAGTTTTATGATTTTTGCCTGACATTTCTGCATGTGCAATGTACAATTCAAAAAAAAAAAGGATTCTAGAAAAACTAGATATCTAAAAATTTGCATTAAATAATCAACCGTTGACTTACGAATCTAACAACTGTTGCTGCTAAATCTTGAAATTCAGATGACTGGTTGTTTTCCAGTGCAGGCACGAATGGAACTGTCAGGGTCACTTCTAGAATTACGACTGAACTGGGACTTGTTGTGGTAGCTCCAGGCAAGGTGGATCCAGAGGAAGGAGCCTCAGAAGTGGTAGATGTTGTGGGAGCTGCAGTTGATGTAGTAGGGACACATTAAAGTAGGGCCATGTGTATGATGGCAAAAGCATTTGAACACATTCAGGAGAATCTGAGATATTACTAATTAAACATCACGTCGTAATAGTCCTATCAATGTGAGGAAAGCATATTGAACAGCGACACATTAACTCAAATGGTTACATGGAGACTTTAATGCACATATGAATAGATAATAGAATAAGAAAACTTACTTATCACCCTGATGGAATTAGTGACCAGAGTAACATTGAATTCACTTGTTATCGTGGAATTGGGGTTTGTCACTGCGGTTACTAAGGTCTCCACAACATCCTCATTGCTGGGCAGTGCTTCAGTACCGGTCTCGTTGAAAATCAGCTCCACCTCCACAGCTGTCCCTTCTTGTCTGGCACTTTAACAAACAAATCAAAAGGGGCCATATAAAACTTTAATAGAATGCCAAGGAACGTGAACTAAGGGCATGATATGCAGTTGGAATGTGAAACATACTTGAATTTCTACAGTTCAGGAACATACATAATAAAATTAATGCACTTTATTCATGCAATTCTGCAGTGGCTAATATACTGATAGTTTAATTTTGCTAATAAAACGATATCTTTGACAAATATACAAAATTCCTGTTAAATGAAATACTTTATCAGATTTCACAAGTTAGATGTCTGAAGAACATTTTTTTAAAATTGCAAGATCATTGCGATGACAGTAAAAAAATGTTTATTTTAAATGTTTGTTATCTTACGTGAAATATCTCACGCGAGTCCCGATGAAAAGAAACCCAAACCGTATCCTGAATATTCCATCACACTGCAAAAAAAAGAAAGGCATTATCACACTTCTGAAGAGGTGTTTCAGAAAGATGATTGGTAGTACTCTACACGTGCACAGGACTTTAAAATATACATTTGATGTCTAACTGAGATTATGTATATAAGACAGTAGAATCTCTGTCATTTGTTGTTCAGTGGCTGGCAATTTTATCATACCTAAGACTAAAAGTGTCAAGTCACATTTGTGAATGTAAGATTAGTGGTCCATAGAAGACTCAGTAAGTAAATGTTTGGAGTCACTTTTTATATTTGCGACACATATAATAAAAAGTCTGCATACATATGTATGTATTTCAAATAGAAAGAGTTTTATGATTTTTGCCTGACATTTCTGCATGTGCAATGTACAATTCAAAAAAAAAAAAAGGATTCTAGAAAAACTAGATATCTAAAAATTTGCATTAAATAATCAACCGTTGACTTACGAATCTAACAACTGTTGCTGCTAAATCTTGAAATTCAGATGACTGGTTGTTTTCCAGTGCAGGCACGAATGGAACTGTCAGGGTCACTTCTAGAATTACGACTGAACTGGGACTTGTTGTGGTAGCTCCAGGCAAGGTGGATCCAGAGGAAGGAGCCTCAGAAGTGGTAGATGTTGTGGGAGCTGCAGTTGATGTAGTAGGGACACATTAAAGTAGGGCCATGTGTATGATGGCAAAAGCATTTGAACACATTCAGGAGAATCTGAGATATTACTAATTAAACATCACGTCGTAATAGTCCTATCAATGTGAGGAAAGCATATTGAACAGCGACACATTAACTCAAATGGTTACATGGAGACTTTAATGCACATATGAATAGATAATAGAATAAGAAAACTTACTTATCACCCTGATGGAATTAGTGACCAGAGTAACATTGAATTCACTTGTTATCGTGGAATTGGGGTTTGTCACTGCGGTTACTAAGGTCTCCACAACATCCTCATTGCTGGGCAGTGCTTCAGTACCGGTCTCGTTGAAAATCAGCTCCACCTCCACAGCTGTCCCTTCTTGTCTGGCACTTTAACAAACAAATCAAAAGGGGCCATATAAAACTTTAATAGAATGCCAAGGAACGTGAACTAAGGGCATGATATGCAGTTGGAATGTGAAACATACTTGAATTTCTACAGTTCAGGAACATACATAATAAAATTAATGCACTTTATTCATGCAATTCTGCAGTGGCTAATATACTGATAGTTTAATTTTGCTAATAAAACGATATCTTTGACAAATATACAAAATTCCTGTTAAATGAAATACTTTATCAGATTTCACAAGTTAGATGTCTGAAGAACATTTTTTTAAAATTGCAAGATCATTGCGATGACAGTAAAAAAAATGTTATTTTAAATGTTTGTTATCTTACGTGAAATATCTCACGCGAGTCCCGATGAAAAGAAACCCAAACCGTATCCTGAATATTCCATCACACTGCAAAAAAAAGAAAGGCATTATCACACTTCTGAAGAGGTGTTTCAGAAAGATGATTGGTAGTACTCTACACGTGCACAGGACTTTAAAATATACATTTGATGTCTAACTGAGATTATGTATATAAGACAGTAGAATCTCTGTCATTTGTTGTTCAGTGGCTGGCAATTTTATCATACCTAAGACTAAAAGTGTCAAGTCACATTTGTGAATGTAAGATTAGTGGTCCATAGAAGACTCAGTAAGTAAATGTTTGGAGTCACTTTTTATATTTGCGACACATATAATAAAAAGTCTGCATACATATGTATGTATTTCAAATAGAAAGAGTTTTATGATTTTTGCCTGACATTTCTGCATGTGCAATGTACAATTCAAAAAAAAAAAAAGGATTCTAGAAAAACTAGATATCTAAAAATTTGCATTAAATAATCAACCGTTGACTTACGAATCTAACAACTGTTGCTGCTAAATCTTGAAATTCAGATGACTGGTTGTTTTCCAGTGCAGGCACGAATGGAACTGTCAGGGTCACTTCTAGAATTACGACTGAACTGGGACTTGTTGTGGTAGCTCCAGGCAAGGTGGATCCAGAGGAAGGAGCCTCAGAAGTGGTAGATGTTGTGGGAGCTGCAGTTGATGTAGTAGGGACACATTAAAGTAGGGCCATGTGTATGATGGCAAAAGCATTTGAACACATTCAGGAGAATCTGAGATATTACTAATTAAACATCACGTCGTAATAGTCCTATCAATGTGAGGAAAGCATATTGAACAGCGACACATTAACTCAAATGGTTACATGGAGACTTTAATGCACATATGAATAGATAATAGAATAAGAAAACTTACTTATCACCCTGATGGAATTAGTGACCAGAGTAACATTGAATTCACTTGTTATCGTGGAATTGGGGTTTGTCACTGCGGTTACTAAGGTCTCCACAACATCCTCATTGCTGGGCAGTGCTTCAGTACCGGTCTCGTTGAAAATCAGCTCCACCTCCACAGCTGTCCCTTCTTGTCTGGCACTTTAACAAACAAATCAAAAGGGGCCATATAAAACTTTAATAGAATGCCAAGGAACGTGAACTAAGGGCATGATATGCAGTTGGAATGTGAAACATACTTGAATTTCTACAGTTCAGGAACATACATAATAAAATTAATGCACTTTATTCATGCAATTCTGCAGTGGCTAATATACTGATAGTTTAATTTTGCTAATAAAACGATATCTTTGACAAATATACAAAATTCCTGTTAAATGAAATACTTTATCAGATTTCACAAGTTAGATGTCTGAAGAACATTTTTTTAAATTGCAAGATCATTGCGATGACAGTAAAAAAATGTTTATTTTAAATGTTTGTTATCTTACGTGAAATATCTCACGCGAGTCCCGATGAAAAGAAACCCAAACCGTATCCTGAATATTCCATCACACTGCAAAAAAAAGAAAGGCATTATCACACTTCTGAAGAGGTGTTTCAGAAAGATGATTGGTAGTACTCTACACGTGCACAGGACTTTAAAATATACATTTGATGTCTAACTGAGATTATGTATATAAGACAGTAGAATCTCTGTCATTTGTTGTTCAGTGGCTGGCAATTTTATCATACCTAAGACTAAAAGTGTCAAGTCACATTTGTGAATGTAAGATTAGTGGTCCATAGAAGACTCAGTAAGTAAATGTTTGGAGTCACTTTTTATATTTGCGACACATATAATAAAAAGTCTGCATACATATGTATGTATTTCAAATAGAAAGAGTTTTATGATTTTTGCCTGACATTTCTGCATGTGCAATGTACAATTCAAAAAAAAAAAAAGGATTCTAGAAAAACTAGATATCTAAAAATTTGCATTAAATAATCAACCGTTGACTTACGAATCTAACAACTGTTGCTGCTAAATCTTGAAATTCAGATGACTGGTTGTTTTCCAGTGCAGGCACGAATGGAACTGTCAGGGTCACTTCTAGAATTACGACTGAACTGGGACTTGTTGTGGTAGCTCCAGGCAAGGTGGATCCAGAGGAAGGAGCCTCAGAAGTGGTAGATGTTGTGGGAGCTGCAGTTGATGTAGTAGGGACACATTAAAGTAGGGCCATGTGTATGATGGCAAAAGCATTTGAACACATTCAGGAGAATCTGAGATATTACTAATTAAACATCACGTCGTAATAGTCCTATCAATGTGAGGAAAGCATATTGAACAGCGACACATTAACTCAAATGGTTACATGGAGACTTTAATGCACATATGAATAGATAATAGAATAAGAAAACTTACTTATCACCCTGATGGAATTAGTGACCAGAGTAACATTGAATTCACTTGTTATCGTGGAATTGGGGTTTGTCACTGCGGTTACTAAGGTCTCCACAACATCCTCATTGCTGGGCAGTGCTTCAGTACCGGTCTCGTTGAAAATCAGCTCCACCTCCACAGCTGTCCCTTCTTGTCTGGCACTTTAACAAACAAATCAAAAGGGGCCATATAAAACTTTAATAGAATGCCAAGGAACGTGAACTAAGGGCATGATATGCAGTTGGAATGTGAAACATACTTGAATTTCTACAGTTCAGGAACATACATAATAAAATTAATGCACTTTATTCATGCAATTCTGCAGTGGCTAATATACTGATAGTTTAATTTTGCTAATAAAACGATATCTTTGACAAATATACAAAATTCCTGTTAAATGAAATACTTTATCAGATTTCACAAGTTAGATGTCTGAAGAACATTTTTTTAAATTGCAAGATCATTGCGATGACAGTAAAAAAATGTTTATTTTAAATGTTTGTTATCTTACGTGAAATATCTCACGCGAGTCCCGATGAAAAGAAACCCAAACCGTATCCTGAATATTCCATCACACTGCAAAAAAAAGAAAGGCATTATCACACTTCTGAAGAGGTGTTTCAGAAAGATGATTGGTAGTACTCTACACGTGCACAGGACTTTAAAATATACATTTGATGTCTAACTGAGATTATGTATATAAGACAGTAGAATCTCTGTCATTTGTTGTTCAGTGGCTGGCAATTTTATCATACCTAAGACTAAAAGTGTCAAGTCACATTTGTGAATGTAAGATTAGTGGTCCATAGAAGACTCAGTAAGTAAATGTTTGGAGTCACTTTTTATATTTGCGACACATATAATAAAAAGTCTGCATACATATGTATGTATTTCAAATAGAAAGAGTTTTATGATTTTTGCCTGACATTTCTGCATGTGCAATGTACAATTCAAAAAAAAAAAAAGGATTCTAGAAAAACTAGATATCTAAAAATTTGCATTAAATAATCAACCGTTGACTTACGAATCTAACAACTGTTGCTGCTAAATCTTGAAATTCAGATGACTGGTTGTTTTCCAGTGCAGGCACGAATGGAACTGTCAGGGTCACTTCTAGAATTACGACTGAACTGGGACTTGTTGTGGTAGCTCCAGGCAAGGTGGATCCAGAGGAAGGAGCCTCAGAAGTGGTAGATGTTGTGGGAGCTGCAGTTGATGTAGTAGGGACACATTAAAGTAGGGCCATGTGTATGATGGCAAAAGCATTTGAACACATTCAGGAGAATCTGAGATATTACTAATTAAACATCACGTCGTAATAGTCCTATCAATGTGAGGAAAGCATATTGAACAGCGACACATTAACTCAAATGGTTACATGGAGACTTTAATGCACATATGAATAGATAATAGAATAAGAAAACTTACTTATCACCCTGATGGAATTAGTGACCAGAGTAACATTGAATTCACTTGTTATCGTGGAATTGGGGTTTGTCACTGCGGTTACTAAGGTCTCCACAACATCCTCATTGCTGGGCAGTGCTTCAGTACCGGTCTCGTTGAAAATCAGCTCCACCTCCACAGCTGTCCCTTCTTGTCTGGCACTTTAACAAACAAATCAAAAGGGGCCATATAAAACTTTAATAGAATGCCAAGGAACGTGAACTAAGGGCATGATATGCAGTTGGAATGTGAAACATACTTGAATTTCTACAGTTCAGGAACATACATAATAAAATTAATGCACTTTATTCATGCAATTCTGCAGTGGCTAATATACTGATAGTTTAATTTTGCTAATAAAACGATATCTTTGACAAATATACAAAATTCCTGTTAAATGAAATACTTTATCAGATTTCACAAGTTAGATGTCTGAAGAACATTTTTTTTAAAATTGCAAGATCATTGCGATGACAGTAAAAAAATGTTTATTTTAAATGTTTGTTATCTTACGTGAAATATCTCACGCGAGTCCCGATGAAAAGAAACCCAAACCGTATCCTGAATATTCCATCACACTGCAAAAAAAAGAAAGGCATTATCACACTTCTGAAGAGGTGTTTCAGAAAGATGATTGGTAGTACTCTACACGTGCACAGGACTTTAAAATATACATTTGATGTCTAACTGAGATTATGTATATAAGACAGTAGAATCTCTGTCATTTGTTGTTCAGTGGCTGGCAATTTTATCATACCTAAGACTAAAAGTGTCAAGTCACATTTGTGAATGTAAGATTAGTGGTCCATAGAAGACTCAGTAAGTAAATGTTTGGAGTCACTTTTTATATTTGCGACACATATAATAAAAAGTCTGCATACATATGTATGTATTTCAAATAGAAAGAGTTTTATGATTTTTGCCTGACATTTCTGCATGTGCAATGTACAATTCAAAAAAAAAAAAGGATTCTAGAAAAACTAGATATCTAAAAATTTGCATTAAATAATCAACCGTTGACTTACGAATCTAACAACTGTTGCTGCTAAATCTTGAAATTCAGATGACTGGTTGTTTTCCAGTGCAGGCACGAATGGAACTGTCAGGGTCACTTCTAGAATTACGACTGAACTGGGACTTGTTGTGGTAGCTCCAGGCAAGGTGGATCCAGAGGAAGGAGCCTCAGAAGTGGTAGATGTTGTGGGAGCTGCAGTTGATGTAGTAGGGACACATTAAAGTAGGGCCATGTGTATGATGGCAAAAGCATTTGAACACATTCAGGAGAATCTGAGATATTACTAATTAAACATCACGTCGTAATAGTCCTATCAATGTGAGGAAAGCATATTGAACAGCGACACATTAACTCAAATGGTTACATGGAGACTTTAATGCACATATGAATAGATAATAGAATAAGAAAACTTACTTATCACCCTGATGGAATTAGTGACCAGAGTAACATTGAATTCACTTGTTATCGTGGAATTGGGGTTTGTCACTGCGGTTACTAAGGTCTCCACAACATCCTCATTGCTGGGCAGTGCTTCAGTACCGGTCTCGTTGAAAATCAGCTCCACCTCCACAGCTGTCCCTTCTTGTCTGGCACTTTAACAAACAAATCAAAAGGGGCCATATAAAACTTTAATAGAATGCCAAGGAACGTGAACTAAGGGCATGATATGCAGTTGGAATGTGAAACATACTTGAATTTCTACAGTTCAGGAACATACATAATAAAATTAATGCACTTTATTCATGCAATTCTGCAGTGGCTAATATACTGATAGTTTAATTTTGCTAATAAAACGATATCTTTGACAAATATACAAAATTCCTGTTAAATGAAATACTTTATCAGATTTCACAAGTTAGATGTCTGAAGAACATTTTTTTTAAATTGCAAGATCATTGCGATGACAGTAAAAAAATGTTTATTTTAAATGTTTGTTATCTTACGTGAAATATCTCACGCGAGTCCCGATGAAAAGAAACCCAAACCGTATCCTGAATATTCCATCACACTGCAAAAAAAAGAAAGGCATTATCACACTTCTGAAGAGGTGTTTCAGAAAGATGATTGGTAGTACTCTACACGTGCACAGGACTTTAAAATATACATTTGATGTCTAACTGAGATTATGTATATAAGACAGTAGAATCTCTGTCATTTGTTGTTCAGTGGCTGGCAATTTTATCATACCTAAGACTAAAAGTGTCAAGTCACATTTGTGAATGTAAGATTAGTGGTCCATAGAAGACTCAGTAAGTAAATGTTTGGAGTCACTTTTTATATTTGCGACACATATAATAAAAAGTCTGCATACATATGTATGTATTTCAAATAGAAAGAGTTTTATGATTTTTGCCTGACATTTCTGCATGTGCAATGTACAATTCAAAAAAAAAAAAGGATTCTAGAAAAACTAGATATCTAAAAATTTGCATTAAATAATCAACCGTTGACTTACGAATCTAACAACTGTTGCTGCTAAATCTTGAAATTCAGATGACTGGTTGTTTTCCAGTGCAGGCACGAATGGAACTGTCAGGGTCACTTCTAGAATTACGACTGAACTGGGACTTGTTGTGGTAGCTCCAGGCAAGGTGGATCCAGAGGAAGGAGCCTCAGAAGTGGTAGATGTTGTGGGAGCTGCAGTTGATGTAGTAGGGACACATTAAAGTAGGGCCATGTGTATGATGGCAAAAGCATTTGAACACATTCAGGAGAATCTGAGATATTACTAATTAAACATCACGTCGTAATAGTCCTATCAATGTGAGGAAAGCATATTGAACAGCGACACATTAACTCAAATGGTTACATGGAGACTTTAATGCACATATGAATAGATAATAGAATAAGAAAACTTACTTATCACCCTGATGGAATTAGTGACCAGAGTAACATTGAATTCACTTGTTATCGTGGAATTGGGGTTTGTCACTGCGGTTACTAAGGTCTCCACAACATCCTCATTGCTGGGCAGTGCTTCAGTACCGGTCTCGTTGAAAATCAGCTCCACCTCCACAGCTGTCCCTTCTTGTCTGGCACTTTAACAAACAAATCAAAAGGGGCCATATAAAACTTTAATAGAATGCCAAGGAACGTGAACTAAGGGCATGATATGCAGTTGGAATGTGAAACATACTTGAATTTCTACAGTTCAGGAACATACATAATAAAATTAATGCACTTTATTCATGCAATTCTGCAGTGGCTAATATACTGATAGTTTAATTTTGCTAATAAAACGATATCTTTGACAAATATACAAAATTCCTGTTAAATGAAATACTTTATCAGATTTCACAAGTTAGATGTCTGAAGAACATTTTTTTTAAAATTGCAAGATCATTGCGATGACAGTAAAAAAATGTTTATTTTAAATGTTTGTTATCTTACGTGAAATATCTCACGCGAGTCCCGATGAAAAGAAACCCAAACCGTATCCTGAATATTCCATCACACTGCAAAAAAAAGAAAGGCATTATCACACTTCTGAAGAGGTGTTTCAGAAAGATGATTGGTAGTACTCTACACGTGCACAGGACTTTAAAATATACATTTGATGTCTAACTGAGATTATGTATATAAGACAGTAGAATCTCTGTCATTTGTTGTTCAGTGGCTGGCAATTTTATCATACCTAAGACTAAAAGTGTCAAGTCACATTTGTGAATGTAAGATTAGTGGTCCATAGAAGACTCAGTAAGTAAATGTTTGGAGTCACTTTTTATATTTGCGACACATATAATAAAAAGTCTGCATACATATGTATGTATTTCAAATAGAAAGAGTTTTATGATTTTTGCCTGACATTTCTGCATGTGCAATGTACAATTCAAAAAAAAAAAAGGATTCTAGAAAAACTAGATATCTAAAAATTTGCATTAAATAATCAACCGTTGACTTACGAATCTAACAACTGTTGCTGCTAAATCTTGAAATTCAGATGACTGGTTGTTTTCCAGTGCAGGCACGAATGGAACTGTCAGGGTCACTTCTAGAATTACGACTGAACTGGGACTTGTTGTGGTAGCTCCAGGCAAGGTGGATCCAGAGGAAGGAGCCTCAGAAGTGGTAGATGTTGTGGGAGCTGCAGTTGATGTAGTAGGGACACATTAAAGTAGGGCCATGTGTATGATGGCAAAAGCATTTGAACACATTCAGGAGAATCTGAGATATTACTAATTAAACATCACGTCGTAATAGTCCTATCAATGTGAGGAAAGCATATTGAACAGCGACACATTAACTCAAATGGTTACATGGAGACTTTAATGCACATATGAATAGATAATAGAATAAGAAAACTTACTTATCACCCTGATGGAATTAGTGACCAGAGTAACATTGAATTCACTTGTTATCGTGGAATTGGGGTTTGTCACTGCGGTTACTAAGGTCTCCACAACATCCTCATTGCTGGGCAGTGCTTCAGTACCGGTCTCGTTGAAAATCAGCTCCACCTCCACAGCTGTCCCTTCTTGTCTGGCACTTTAACAAACAAATCAAAAGGGGCCATATAAAACTTTAATAGAATGCCAAGGAACGTGAACTAAGGGCATGATATGCAGTTGGAATGTGAAACATACTTGAATTTCTACAGTTCAGGAACATACATAATAAAATTAATGCACTTTATTCATGCAATTCTGCAGTGGCTAATATACTGATAGTTTAATTTTGCTAATAAAACGATATCTTTGACAAATATACAAAATTCCTGTTAAATGAAATACTTTATCAGATTTCACAAGTTAGATGTCTGAAGAACATTTTTTTAAAATTGCAAGATCATTGCGATGACAGTAAAAAAATGTTTATTTTAAATGTTTGTTATCTTACGTGAAATATCTCACGCGAGTCCCGATGAAAAGAAACCCAAACCGTATCCTGAATATTCCATCACACTGCAAAAAAAAGAAAGGCATTATCACACTTCTGAAGAGGTGTTTCAGAAAGATGATTGGTAGTACTCTACACGTGCACAGGACTTTAAAATATACATTTGATGTCTAACTGAGATTATGTATATAAGACAGTAGAATCTCTGTCATTTGTTGTTCAGTGGCTGGCAATTTTATCATACCTAAGACTAAAAGTGTCAAGTCACATTTGTGAATGTAAGATTAGTGGTCCATAGAAGACTCAGTAAGTAAATGTTTGGAGTCACTTTTTATATTTGCGACACATATAATAAAAAGTCTGCATACATATGTATGTATTTCAAATAGAAAGAGTTTTATGATTTTTGCCTGACATTTCTGCATGTGCAATGTACAATTCAAAAAAAAAAAAGGATTCTAGAAAAACTAGATATCTAAAAATTTGCATTAAATAATCAACCGTTGACTTACGAATCTAACAACTGTTGCTGCTAAATCTTGAAATTCAGATGACTGGTTGTTTTCCAGTGCAGGCACGAATGGAACTGTCAGGGTCACTTCTAGAATTACGACTGAACTGGGACTTGTTGTGGTAGCTCCAGGCAAGGTGGATCCAGAGGAAGGAGCCTCAGAAGTGGTAGATGTTGTGGGAGCTGCAGTTGATGTAGTAGGGACACATTAAAGTAGGGCCATGTGTATGATGGCAAAAGCATTTGAACACATTCAGGAGAATCTGAGATATTACTAATTAAACATCACGTCGTAATAGTCCTATCAATGTGAGGAAAGCATATTGAACAGCGACACATTAACTCAAATGGTTACATGGAGACTTTAATGCACATATGAATAGATAATAGAATAAGAAAACTTACTTATCACCCTGATGGAATTAGTGACCAGAGTAACATTGAATTCACTTGTTATCGTGGAATTGGGGTTTGTCACTGCGGTTACTAAGGTCTCCACAACATCCTCATTGCTGGGCAGTGCTTCAGTACCGGTCTCGTTGAAAATCAGCTCCACCTCCACAGCTGTCCCTTCTTGTCTGGCACTTTAACAAACAAATCAAAAGGGGCCATATAAAACTTTAATAGAATGCCAAGGAACGTGAACTAAGGGCATGATATGCAGTTGGAATGTGAAACATACTTGAATTTCTACAGTTCAGGAACATACATAATAAAATTAATGCACTTTATTCATGCAATTCTGCAGTGGCTAATATACTGATAGTTTAATTTTGCTAATAAAACGATATCTTTGACAAATATACAAAATTCCTGTTAAATGAAATACTTTATCAGATTTCACAAGTTAGATGTCTGAAGAACATTTTTTTTAAATTGCAAGATCATTGCGATGACAGTAAAAAAATGTTTATTTTAAATGTTTGTTATCTTACGTGAAATATCTCACGCGAGTCCCGATGAAAAGAAACCCAAACCGTATCCTGAATATTCCATCACACTGCAAAAAAAAGAAAGGCATTATCACACTTCTGAAGAGGTGTTTCAGAAAGATGATTGGTAGTACTCTACACGTGCACAGGACTTTAAAATATACATTTGATGTCTAACTGAGATTATGTATATAAGACAGTAGAATCTCTGTCATTTGTTGTTCAGTGGCTGGCAATTTTATCATACCTAAGACTAAAAGTGTCAAGTCACATTTGTGAATGTAAGATTAGTGGTCCATAGAAGACTCAGTAAGTAAATGTTTGGAGTCACTTTTTATATTTGCGACACATATAATAAAAAGTCTGCATACATATGTATGTATTTCAAATAGAAAGAGTTTTATGATTTTTGCCTGACATTTCTGCATGTGCAATGTACAATTCAAAAAAAAAAAAAGGATTCTAGAAAAACTAGATATCTAAAAATTTGCATTAAATAATCAACCGTTGACTTACGAATCTAACAACTGTTGCTGCTAAATCTTGAAATTCAGATGACTGGTTGTTTTCCAGTGCAGGCACGAATGGAACTGTCAGGGTCACTTCTAGAATTACGACTGAACTGGGACTTGTTGTGGTAGCTCCAGGCAAGGTGGATCCAGAGGAAGGAGCCTCAGAAGTGGTAGATGTTGTGGGAGCTGCAGTTGATGTAGTAGGGACACATTAAAGTAGGGCCATGTGTATGATGGCAAAAGCATTTGAACACATTCAGGAGAATCTGAGATATTACTAATTAAACATCACGTCGTAATAGTCCTATCAATGTGAGGAAAGCATATTGAACAGCGACACATTAACTCAAATGGTTACATGGAGACTTTAATGCACATATGAATAGATAATAGAATAAGAAAACTTACTTATCACCCTGATGGAATTAGTGACCAGAGTAACATTGAATTCACTTGTTATCGTGGAATTGGGGTTTGTCACTGCGGTTACTAAGGTCTCCACAACATCCTCATTGCTGGGCAGTGCTTCAGTACCGGTCTCGTTGAAAATCAGCTCCACCTCCACAGCTGTCCCTTCTTGTCTGGCACTTTAACAAACAAATCAAAAGGGGCCATATAAAACTTTAATAGAATGCCAAGGAACGTGAACTAAGGGCATGATATGCAGTTGGAATGTGAAACATACTTGAATTTCTACAGTTCAGGAACATACATAATAAAATTAATGCACTTTATTCATGCAATTCTGCAGTGGCTAATATACTGATAGTTTAATTTTGCTAATAAAACGATATCTTTGACAAATATACAAAATTCCTGTTAAATGAAATACTTTATCAGATTTCACAAGTTAGATGTCTGAAGAACATTTTTTTAAAATTGCAAGATCATTGCGATGACAGTAAAAAAATGTTTATTTTAAATGTTTGTTATCTTACGTGAAATATCTCACGCGAGTCCCGATGAAAAGAAACCCAAACCGTATCCTGAATATTCCATCACACTGCAAAAAAAAGAAAGGCATTATCACACTTCTGAAGAGGTGTTTCAGAAAGATGATTGGTAGTACTCTACACGTGCACAGGACTTTAAAATATACATTTGATGTCTAACTGAGATTATGTATATAAGACAGTAGAATCTCTGTCATTTGTTGTTCAGTGGCTGGCAATTTTATCATACCTAAGACTAAAAGTGTCAAGTCACATTTGTGAATGTAAGATTAGTGGTCCATAGAAGACTCAGTAAGTAAATGTTTGGAGTCACTTTTTATATTTGCGACACATATAATAAAAAGTCTGCATACATATGTATGTATTTCAAATAGAAAGAGTTTTATGATTTTTGCCTGACATTTCTGCATGTGCAATGTACAATTCAAAAAAAAAAAAGGATTCTAGAAAAACTAGATATCTAAAAATTTGCATTAAATAATCAACCGTTGACTTACGAATCTAACAACTGTTGCTGCTAAATCTTGAAATTCAGATGACTGGTTGTTTTCCAGTGCAGGCACGAATGGAACTGTCAGGGTCACTTCTAGAATTACGACTGAACTGGGACTTGTTGTGGTAGCTCCAGGCAAGGTGGATCCAGAGGAAGGAGCCTCAGAAGTGGTAGATGTTGTGGGAGCTGCAGTTGATGTAGTAGGGACACATTAAAGTAGGGCCATGTGTATGATGGCAAAAGCATTTGAACACATTCAGGAGAATCTGAGATATTACTAATTAAACATCACGTCGTAATAGTCCTATCAATGTGAGGAAAGCATATTGAACAGCGACACATTAACTCAAATGGTTACATGGAGACTTTAATGCACATATGAATAGATAATAGAATAAGAAAACTTACTTATCACCCTGATGGAATTAGTGACCAGAGTAACATTGAATTCACTTGTTATCGTGGAATTGGGGTTTGTCACTGCGGTTACTAAGGTCTCCACAACATCCTCATTGCTGGGCAGTGCTTCAGTACCGGTCTCGTTGAAAATCAGCTCCACCTCCACAGCTGTCCCTTCTTGTCTGGCACTTTAACAAACAAATCAAAAGGGGCCATATAAAACTTTAATAGAATGCCAAGGAACGTGAACTAAGGGCATGATATGCAGTTGGAATGTGAAACATACTTGAATTTCTACAGTTCAGGAACATACATAATAAAATTAATGCACTTTATTCATGCAATTCTGCAGTGGCTAATATACTGATAGTTTAATTTTGCTAATAAAACGATATCTTTGACAAATATACAAAATTCCTGTTAAATGAAATACTTTATCAGATTTCACAAGTTAGATGTCTGAAGAACATTTTTTTTAAATTGCAAGATCATTGCGATGACAGTAAAAAAAATGTTATTTTAAATGTTTGTTATCTTACGTGAAATATCTCACGCGAGTCCCGATGAAAAGAAACCCAAACCGTATCCTGAATATTCCATCACACTGCAAAAAAAAGAAAGGCATTATCACACTTCTGAAGAGGTGTTTCAGAAAGATGATTGGTAGTACTCTACACGTGCACAGGACTTTAAAATATACATTTGATGTCTAACTGAGATTATGTATATAAGACAGTAGAATCTCTGTCATTTGTTGTTCAGTGGCTGGCAATTTTATCATACCTAAGACTAAAAGTGTCAAGTCACATTTGTGAATGTAAGATTAGTGGTCCATAGAAGACTCAGTAAGTAAATGTTTGGAGTCACTTTTTATATTTGCGACACATATAATAAAAAGTCTGCATACATATGTATGTATTTCAAATAGAAAGAGTTTTATGATTTTTGCCTGACATTTCTGCATGTGCAATGTACAATTCAAAAAAAAAAAAAGGATTCTAGAAAAACTAGATATCTAAAAATTTGCATTAAATAATCAACCGTTGACTTACGAATCTAACAACTGTTGCTGCTAAATCTTGAAATTCAGATGACTGGTTGTTTTCCAGTGCAGGCACGAATGGAACTGTCAGGGTCACTTCTAGAATTACGACTGAACTGGGACTTGTTGTGGTAGCTCCAGGCAAGGTGGATCCAGAGGAAGGAGCCTCAGAAGTGGTAGATGTTGTGGGAGCTGCAGTTGATGTAGTAGGGACACATTAAAGTAGGGCCATGTGTATGATGGCAAAAGCATTTGAACACATTCAGGAGAATCTGAGATATTACTAATTAAACATCACGTCGTAATAGTCCTATCAATGTGAGGAAAGCATATTGAACAGCGACACATTAACTCAAATGGTTACATGGAGACTTTAATGCACATATGAATAGATAATAGAATAAGAAAACTTACTTATCACCCTGATGGAATTAGTGACCAGAGTAACATTGAATTCACTTGTTATCGTGGAATTGGGGTTTGTCACTGCGGTTACTAAGGTCTCCACAACATCCTCATTGCTGGGCAGTGCTTCAGTACCGGTCTCGTTGAAAATCAGCTCCACCTCCACAGCTGTCCCTTCTTGTCTGGCACTTTAACAAACAAATCAAAAGGGGCCATATAAAACTTTAATAGAATGCCAAGGAACGTGAACTAAGGGCATGATATGCAGTTGGAATGTGAAACATACTTGAATTTCTACAGTTCAGGAACATACATAATAAAATTAATGCACTTTATTCATGCAATTCTGCAGTGGCTAATATACTGATAGTTTAATTTTGCTAATAAAACGATATCTTTGACAAATATACAAAATTCCTGTTAAATGAAATACTTTATCAGATTTCACAAGTTAGATGTCTGAAGAAATTTTTTTTTAAATTGCAAGATCATTGCGATGACAGTAAAAAAATGTTTATTTTAAATGTTTGTTATCTTACGTGAAATATCTCACGCGAGTCCCGATGAAAAGAAACCCAAACCGTATCCTGAATATTCCATCACACTGCAAAAAAAAGAAAGGCATTATCACACTTCTGAAGAGGTGTTTCAGAAAGATGATTGGTAGTACTCTACACGTGCACAGGACTTTAAAATATACATTTGATGTCTAACTGAGATTATGTATATAAGACAGTAGAATCTCTGTCATTTGTTGTTCAGTGGCTGGCAATTTTATCATACCTAAGACTAAAAGTGTCAAGTCACATTTGTGAATGTAAGATTAGTGGTCCATAGAAGACTCAGTAAGTAAATGTTTGGAGTCACTTTTTATATTTGCGACACATATAATAAAAAGTCTGCATACATATGTATGTATTTCAAATAGAAAGAGTTTTATGATTTTTGCCTGACATTTCTGCATGTGCAATGTACAATTCAAAAAAAAAAAAAGGATTCTAGAAAAACTAGATATCTAAAAATTTGCATTAAATAATCAACCGTTGACTTACGAATCTAACAACTGTTGCTGCTAAATCTTGAAATTCAGATGACTGGTTGTTTTCCAGTGCAGGCACGAATGGAACTGTCAGGGTCACTTCTAGAATTACGACTGAACTGGGACTTGTTGTGGTAGCTCCAGGCAAGGTGGATCCAGAGGAAGGAGCCTCAGAAGTGGTAGATGTTGTGGGAGCTGCAGTTGATGTAGTAGGGACACATTAAAGTAGGGCCATGTGTATGATGGCAAAAGCATTTGAACACATTCAGGAGAATCTGAGATATTACTAATTAAACATCACGTCGTAATAGTCCTATCAATGTGAGGAAAGCATATTGAACAGCGACACATTAACTCAAATGGTTACATGGAGACTTTAATGCACATATGAATAGATAATAGAATAAGAAAACTTACTTATCACCCTGATGGAATTAGTGACCAGAGTAACATTGAATTCACTTGTTATCGTGGAATTGGGGTTTGTCACTGCGGTTACTAAGGTCTCCACAACATCCTCATTGCTGGGCAGTGCTTCAGTACCGGTCTCGTTGAAAATCAGCTCCACCTCCACAGCTGTCCCTTCTTGTCTGGCACTTTAACAAACAAATCAAAAGGGGCCATATAAAACTTTAATAGAATGCCAAGGAACGTGAACTAAGGGCATGATATGCAGTTGGAATGTGAAACATACTTGAATTTCTACAGTTCAGGAACATACATAATAAAATTAATGCACTTTATTCATGCAATTCTGCAGTGGCTAATATACTGATAGTTTAATTTTGCTAATAAAACGATATCTTTGACAAATATACAAAATTCCTGTTAAATGAAATACTTTATCAGATTTCACAAGTTAGATGTCTGAAGAACATTTTTTTTAAATTGCAAGATCATTGCGATGACAGTAAAAAAATGTTTATTTTAAATGTTTGTTATCTTACGTGAAATATCTCACGCGAGTCCCGATGAAAAGAAACCCAAACCGTATCCTGAATATTCCATCACACTGCAAAAAAAAGAAAGGCATTATCACACTTCTGAAGAGGTGTTTCAGAAAGATGATTGGTAGTACTCTACACGTGCACAGGACTTTAAAATATACATTTGATGTCTAACTGAGATTATGTATATAAGACAGTAGAATCTCTGTCATTTGTTGTTCAGTGGCTGGCAATTTTATCATACCTAAGACTAAAAGTGTCAAGTCACATTTGTGAATGTAAGATTAGTGGTCCATAGAAGACTCAGTAAGTAAATGTTTGGAGTCACTTTTTATATTTGCGACACATATAATAAAAAGTCTGCATACATATGTATGTATTTCAAATAGAAAGAGTTTTATGATTTTTGCCTGACATTTCTGCATGTGCAATGTACAATTCAAAAAAAAAAAAAGGATTCTAGAAAAACTAGATATCTAAAAATTTGCATTAAATAATCAACCGTTGACTTACGAATCTAACAACTGTTGCTGCTAAATCTTGAAATTCAGATGACTGGTTGTTTTCCAGTGCAGGCACGAATGGAACTGTCAGGGTCACTTCTAGAATTACGACTGAACTGGGACTTGTTGTGGTAGCTCCAGGCAAGGTGGATCCAGAGGAAGGAGCCTCAGAAGTGGTAGATGTTGTGGGAGCTGCAGTTGATGTAGTAGGGACACATTAAAGTAGGGCCATGTGTATGATGGCAAAAGCATTTGAACACATTCAGGAGAATCTGAGATATTACTAATTAAACATCACGTCGTAATAGTCCTATCAATGTGAGGAAAGCATATTGAACAGCGACACATTAACTCAAATGGTTACATGGAGACTTTAATGCACATATGAATAGATAATAGAATAAGAAAACTTACTTATCACCCTGATGGAATTAGTGACCAGAGTAACATTGAATTCACTTGTTATCGTGGAATTGGGGTTTGTCACTGCGGTTACTAAGGTCTCCACAACATCCTCATTGCTGGGCAGTGCTTCAGTACCGGTCTCGTTGAAAATCAGCTCCACCTCCACAGCTGTCCCTTCTTGTCTGGCACTTTAACAAACAAATCAAAAGGGGCCATATAAAACTTTAATAGAATGCCAAGGAACGTGAACTAAGGGCATGATATGCAGTTGGAATGTGAAACATACTTGAATTTCTACAGTTCAGGAACATACATAATAAAATTAATGCACTTTATTCATGCAATTCTGCAGTGGCTAATATACTGATAGTTTAATTTTGCTAATAAAACGATATCTTTGACAAATATACAAAATTCCTGTTAAATGAAATACTTTATCAGATTTCACAAGTTAGATGTCTGAAGAACATTTTTTTAAAATTGCAAGATCATTGCGATGACAGTAAAAAAATGTTTATTTTAAATGTTTGTTATCTTACGTGAAATATCTCACGCGAGTCCCGATGAAAAGAAACCCAAACCGTATCCTGAATATTCCATCACACTGCAAAAAAAAGAAAGGCATTATCACACTTCTGAAGAGGTGTTTCAGAAAGATGATTGGTAGTACTCTACACGTGCACAGGACTTTAAAATATACATTTGATGTCTAACTGAGATTATGTATATAAGACAGTAGAATCTCTGTCATTTGTTGTTCAGTGGCTGGCAATTTTATCATACCTAAGACTAAAAGTGTCAAGTCACATTTGTGAATGTAAGATTAGTGGTCCATAGAAGACTCAGTAAGTAAATGTTTGGAGTCACTTTTTATATTTGCGACACATATAATAAAAAGTCTGCATACATATGTATGTATTTCAAATAGAAAGAGTTTTATGATTTTTGCCTGACATTTCTGCATGTGCAATGTACAATTCAAAAAAAAAAAAGGATTCTAGAAAAACTAGATATCTAAAAATTTGCATTAAATAATCAACCGTTGACTTACGAATCTAACAACTGTTGCTGCTAAATCTTGAAATTCAGATGACTGGTTGTTTTCCAGTGCAGGCACGAATGGAACTGTCAGGGTCACTTCTAGAATTACGACTGAACTGGGACTTGTTGTGGTAGCTCCAGGCAAGGTGGATCCAGAGGAAGGAGCCTCAGAAGTGGTAGATGTTGTGGGAGCTGCAGTTGATGTAGTAGGGACACATTAAAGTAGGGCCATGTGTATGATGGCAAAAGCATTTGAACACATTCAGGAGAATCTGAGATATTACTAATTAAACATCACGTCGTAATAGTCCTATCAATGTGAGGAAAGCATATTGAACAGCGACACATTAACTCAAATGGTTACATGGAGACTTTAATGCACATATGAATAGATAATAGAATAAGAAAACTTACTTATCACCCTGATGGAATTAGTGACCAGAGTAACATTGAATTCACTTGTTATCGTGGAATTGGGGTTTGTCACTGCGGTTACTAAGGTCTCCACAACATCCTCATTGCTGGGCAGTGCTTCAGTACCGGTCTCGTTGAAAATCAGCTCCACCTCCACAGCTGTCCCTTCTTGTCTGGCACTTTAACAAACAAATCAAAAGGGGCCATATAAAACTTTAATAGAATGCCAAGGAACGTGAACTAAGGGCATGATATGCAGTTGGAATGTGAAACATACTTGAATTTCTACAGTTCAGGAACATACATAATAAAATTAATGCACTTTATTCATGCAATTCTGCAGTGGCTAATATACTGATAGTTTAATTTTGCTAATAAAACGATATCTTTGACAAATATACAAAATTCCTGTTAAATGAAATACTTTATCAGATTTCACAAGTTAGATGTCTGAAGAACATTTTTTTTAAATTGCAAGATCATTGCGATGACAGTAAAAAAAATGTTATTTTAAATGTTTGTTATCTTACGTGAAATATCTCACGCGAGTCCCGATGAAAAGAAACCCAAACCGTATCCTGAATATTCCATCACACTGCAAAAAAAAGAAAGGCATTATCACACTTCTGAAGAGGTGTTTCAGAAAGATGATTGGTAGTACTCTACACGTGCACAGGACTTTAAAATATACATTTGATGTCTAACTGAGATTATGTATATAAGACAGTAGAATCTCTGTCATTTGTTGTTCAGTGGCTGGCAATTTTATCATACCTAAGACTAAAAGTGTCAAGTCACATTTGTGAATGTAAGATTAGTGGTCCATAGAAGACTCAGTAAGTAAATGTTTGGAGTCACTTTTTATATTTGCGACACATATAATAAAAAGTCTGCATACATATGTATGTATTTCAAATAGAAAGAGTTTTATGATTTTTGCCTGACATTTCTGCATGTGCAATGTACAATTCAAAAAAAAAAAAGGATTCTAGAAAAACTAGATATCTAAAAATTTGCATTAAATAATCAACCGTTGACTTACGAATCTAACAACTGTTGCTGCTAAATCTTGAAATTCAGATGACTGGTTGTTTTCCAGTGCAGGCACGAATGGAACTGTCAGGGTCACTTCTAGAATTACGACTGAACTGGGACTTGTTGTGGTAGCTCCAGGCAAGGTGGATCCAGAGGAAGGAGCCTCAGAAGTGGTAGATGTTGTGGGAGCTGCAGTTGATGTAGTAGGGACACATTAAAGTAGGGCCATGTGTATGATGGCAAAAGCATTTGAACACATTCAGGAGAATCTGAGATATTACTAATTAAACATCACGTCGTAATAGTCCTATCAATGTGAGGAAAGCATATTGAACAGCGACACATTAACTCAAATGGTTACATGGAGACTTTAATGCACATATGAATAGATAATAGAATAAGAAAACTTACTTATCACCCTGATGGAATTAGTGACCAGAGTAACATTGAATTCACTTGTTATCGTGGAATTGGGGTTTGTCACTGCGGTTACTAAGGTCTCCACAACATCCTCATTGCTGGGCAGTGCTTCAGTACCGGTCTCGTTGAAAATCAGCTCCACCTCCACAGCTGTCCCTTCTTGTCTGGCACTTTAACAAACAAATCAAAAGGGGCCATATAAAACTTTAATAGAATGCCAAGGAACGTGAACTAAGGGCATGATATGCAGTTGGAATGTGAAACATACTTGAATTTCTACAGTTCAGGAACATACATAATAAAATTAATGCACTTTATTCATGCAATTCTGCAGTGGCTAATATACTGATAGTTTAATTTTGCTAATAAAACGATATCTTTGACAAATATACAAAATTCCTGTTAAATGAAATACTTTATCAGATTTCACAAGTTAGATGTCTGAAGAACATTTTTTTAAATTGCAAGATCATTGCGATGACAGTAAAAAAATGTTTATTTTAAATGTTTGTTATCTTACGTGAAATATCTCACGCGAGTCCCGATGAAAAGAAACCCAAACCGTATCCTGAATATTCCATCACACTGCAAAAAAAAGAAAGGCATTATCACACTTCTGAAGAGGTGTTTCAGAAAGATGATTGGTAGTACTCTACACGTGCACAGGACTTTAAAATATACATTTGATGTCTAACTGAGATTATGTATATAAGACAGTAGAATCTCTGTCATTTGTTGTTCAGTGGCTGGCAATTTTATCATACCTAAGACTAAAAGTGTCAAGTCACATTTGTGAATGTAAGATTAGTGGTCCATAGAAGACTCAGTAAGTAAATGTTTGGAGTCACTTTTTATATTTGCGACACATATAATAAAAAGTCTGCATACATATGTATGTATTTCAAATAGAAAGAGTTTTATGATTTTTGCCTGACATTTCTGCATGTGCAATGTACAATTAAAAAAAAAAAAAGGATTCTAGAAAAACTAGATATCTAAAAATTTGCATTAAATAATCAACCGTTGACTTACGAATCTAACAACTGTTGCTGCTAAATCTTGAAATTCAGATGACTGGTTGTTTTCCAGTGCAGGCACGAATGGAACTGTCAGGGTCACTTCTAGAATTACGACTGAACTGGGACTTGTTGTGGTAGCTCCAGGCAAGGTGGATCCAGAGGAAGGAGCCTCAGAAGTGGTAGATGTTGTGGGAGCTGCAGTTGATGTAGTAGGGACACATTAAAGTAGGGCCATGTGTATGATGGCAAAAGCATTTGAACACATTCAGGAGAATCTGAGATATTACTAATTAAACATCACGTCGTAATAGTCCTATCAATGTGAGGAAAGCATATTGAACAGCGACACATTAACTCAAATGGTTACATGGAGACTTTAATGCACATATGAATAGATAATAGAATAAGAAAACTTACTTATCACCCTGATGGAATTAGTGACCAGAGTAACATTGAATTCACTTGTTATCGTGGAATTGGGGTTTGTCACTGCGGTTACTAAGGTCTCCACAACATCCTCATTGCTGGGCAGTGCTTCAGTACCGGTCTCGTTGAAAATCAGCTCCACCTCCACAGCTGTCCCTTCTTGTCTGGCACTTTAACAAACAAATCAAAAGGGGCCATATAAAACTTTAATAGAATGCCAAGGAACGTGAACTAAGGGCATGATATGCAGTTGGAATGTGAAACATACTTGAATTTCTACAGTTCAGGAACATACATAATAAAATTAATGCACTTTATTCATGCAATTCTGCAGTGGCTAATATACTGATAGTTTAATTTTGCTAATAAAACGATATCTTTGACAAATATACAAAATTCCTGTTAAATGAAATACTTTATCAGATTTCACAAGTTAGATGTCTGAAGAACATTTTTTTTAAATTGCAAGATCATTGCGATGACAGTAAAAAAATGTTTATTTTAAATGTTTGTTATCTTACGTGAAATATCTCACGCGAGTCCCGATGAAAAGAAACCCAAACCGTATCCTGAATATTCCATCACACTGCAAAAAAAAGAAAGGCATTATCACACTTCTGAAGAGGTGTTTCAGAAAGATGATTGGTAGTACTCTACACGTGCACAGGACTTTAAAATATACATTTGATGTCTAACTGAGATTATGTATATAAGACAGTAGAATCTCTGTCATTTGTTGTTCAGTGGCTGGCAATTTTATCATACCTAAGACTAAAAGTGTCAAGTCACATTTGTGAATGTAAGATTAGTGGTCCATAGAAGACTCAGTAAGTAAATGTTTGGAGTCACTTTTTATATTTGCGACACATATAATAAAAAGTCTGCATACATATGTATGTATTTCAAATAGAAAGAGTTTTATGATTTTTGCCTGACATTTCTGCATGTGCAATGTACAATTCCAAAAAAAAAAAAGGATTCTAGAAAAACTAGATATCTAAAAATTTGCATTAAATAATCAACCGTTGACTTACGAATCTAACAACTGTTGCTGCTAAATCTTGAAATTCAGATGACTGGTTGTTTTCCAGTGCAGGCACGAATGGAACTGTCAGGGTCACTTCTAGAATTACGACTGAACTGGGACTTGTTGTGGTAGCTCCAGGCAAGGTGGATCCAGAGGAAGGAGCCTCAGAAGTGGTAGATGTTGTGGGAGCTGCAGTTGATGTAGTAGGGACACATTAAAGTAGGGCCATGTGTATGATGGCAAAAGCATTTGAACACATTCAGGAGAATCTGAGATATTACTAATTAAACATCACGTCGTAATAGTCCTATCAATGTGAGGAAAGCATATTGAACAGCGACACATTAACTCAAATGGTTACATGGAGACTTTAATGCACATATGAATAGATAATAGAATAAGAAAACTTACTTATCACCCTGATGGAATTAGTGACCAGAGTAACATTGAATTCACTTGTTATCGTGGAATTGGGGTTTGTCACTGCGGTTACTAAGGTCTCCACAACATCCTCATTGCTGGGCAGTGCTTCAGTACCGGTCTCGTTGAAAATCAGCTCCACCTCCACAGCTGTCCCTTCTTGTCTGGCACTTTAACAAACAAATCAAAAGGGGCCATATAAAACTTTAATAGAATGCCAAGGAACGTGAACTAACGGCATGATATGCAGTTGGAATGTGAAACATACTTGAATTTCTACAGTTCAGGAACATACATAATAAAATTAATGCACTTTATTCATGCAATTCTGCAGTGGCTAATATACTGATAGTTTAATTTTGCTAATAAAACAATATCTTTGACAAATATACAAAATTCCTGTTAAATGAAATACTTTATCAGATTTCACAAGTTAGATGTCTGAAGAACATTTTTTTAAAATTGCACGATCATTGCGATGACAGTAAAAAAATGTTTATTTTAAATGTTTGTTATCTTACGTGAAATATCTCACGCGAGTCCCGATGAAAAGAAACCCAAACCGTATCCTGAATATTCCATCACACTGCAAAAAAAGAAAGGCATTAAGGCATTTCACACTTCTGAAGAGTTTCAGAAAGATGATTGGTAGTACTCTACACGTACACGCACAGGACTTTAAAATATACATTTGATGTCTAACTGAGATTATGTATATAAGACAGTAGAATCTCTGTCATTTGTCATTTGTTCAGTGGCTGGCAATTTTATCATACCTAAGACTAAAAGTGTCAATTTGTCACATTTGTGAATGTAAGATTAGTGGTCCATAGAAGACTCAGTAAGTAAATGTTTGGAGTCACTTTTTATATTTGCGACACATATAATAAAAAGTCTGCATACATATGTATGTATTTCAAATAGAAAGAGTTTTATGATTTTTGCCTGACATTTCTGCATGTGCAATGTACAATCAAAATGTGCAATGTACTAGAAAAAAAAATCTAGAAATGATTCTATATCTAAAAATTTGCATTAACTAATCAACCGTTGACTTACGAATCTAACAACTGTTGCTGCTAAATCTTGAAATTCAGATGACTGGTTGTTTTCCAGTTCCAGCAGGCACGAATGGAACTGTCAGGGTCACTTCTAGAAATATGACTAGAATTTGAGCTCTGGATGTGGATTTGTAGCTCTGGTGGTTGCATTTATAGCTGAGTTGTTCACTACGCTTGTTTGAGCAATGGGATTGTGATTGGTAATTTGTGGTAACTCAGGAAGTAGATTGTGGAAGGAGCTAACTCCAGGCAAGTAGATCCAGTGGAAGAGCTCAGAAGTGGAAGATGTTGTGGGAGCTGCAGTTCAGGAAGGACAGAAAGTTGGTTCATATTAAAAATAGTTATTTGTAGATGTAGTAAAATAATGTAGATACTTTCAGAAAACTTTAAATTCATCATCTTGTTATGGTAGTATCAAGGTGAGGAAAAGATGCTGAACACGCACGCATTTATAATTTTTTGACATTGTTTTACTTGTCAAATGGTATGTAAGGCTGTAGTGATGCTGTCCTGGAGAGTATTTCATGAAGCAGCACATTTAAATTGTAAACCTGATTATTTCAGTTAGGTCTGGTTCTAGGATAGGATAACTTCAATTAAATTGTAAACCTGGATATTTTCAGTTAGTCTGGATAGGTTTCTAGGATAACTTTTTTTCACGAAAGCAAGCTTGACTAGATATCAGTTATGTCGCCAAGGCAACATTATGCGTTGGGGCTTCACTGGTCGGGAGCAGGCTGGTTCAAGCTTGACTTATTTGCAGCCAGTGTTACAGTGACACCGACTTGGACGGACCACTGGCTTTGAAGCAACATGTTTCAGACCCTTTTTTGTCAAGTATTTCCTTTTTATGTTATATTTAGAATTCAAGTTTTTTACTTTGTTTTTATTTGCAGGTTATGCTATAAAATAATTATCTTTATGTCATAACATTATCTACCCTATTAAAATGAATGTTCTTTACTGTTTTGGTTCTCAAAAAAGCCATTCTAATATTTTAGAGGGGTAAACTAGGCATAGGCATCCGTGGTCCGTGGACCTACCTACGAGTCAAGTACATTGGCTAGACATTCGCAACATAGATGGTCGTTCATGGAATATTGGACCCGATTATGTAGTGTATAAAAACAAATGTGTCTTGACTGGTCCAGTTCCAACCCATGGCATGTCCCTTCATTGACAACCCTAAGGGGGCACAGATAGTAAGGAGAGCGTTTCGAGCAGGGAAGGTGTTCCGAGATTGGATCCTGTCAGTTATGAACGCTACAGATTTTCCAAAGAGGAATTTGCTAGAGGCCGATGTCGCAAATTAAATGCATTGCTGTCAGGCCATTAGTGTAATACAAAACATCTGCATTAAGTTGCTTTTTTTGGAAAGTGGCACCTTTTTGTACACCTTTGGGGATGCCGAGAGCCTCAGCAAAGCCAGCCTTGTGTTGTGTGTCATGCTGTGCGTAAAGTGTCCCTTGCCCTGAAAAAACTCTGAAAAATGTCTTTCTAACATTCAAGAAACTGCACACCAAGGAAGGTTTTTACAGAATTGTAGGTACCTTATTTAATAGGTTATTGTATAGTTCCACAGCATCAATGTACACATAGCCAAATGGTTTTCATACACACACTGTCAGCATAACCAAATAGCCTAGACACTAACCTTTAGCTTATACAAACACACTAACCTTTAGCTTATACAAACACACTAACCTTTAGTTTATACTTTAGCTTATACAAACACACTAACCTTTAGCTTATACTTTAGCTTCTACAAACACACTAACCTTTAGCTTATACAAACACACTAACCTTTAGTTTATACTTTAGCTTATACAAACACACTAACCTTTAGCTTATACTTTAGCTTATACAAACACACTAACCTTTAGCTTATACTTTAGCTTATACAAACACACTAACCTTTAGCTTATACTTTAGCTTATACAAACACACTAACCTTTAGCTTACTTTAGCTTATACAAACACACTAACCTTTAGCTTATACTTTAGCTTATACAAACACACTAACCTTTAGCTTATACTTTAGCTTATACAAACACACTAACCTATAGCATAAACTATAGCTTATACAAACACACTAACCTTTAGCTTATACAAACACACTAACCTTTCGTTTATACTTTAGCTTATACAAACACACTAACCTTTAGTTTATACTTTAGCTTATACAAACACACTAACCTTTAGTTTATACTTTAGCTTATACAAACACACTAACCTTTAGCTTATACTTTAGCTTCTACAAACACACTAACCTTTAGCTTATACAAACACACTAACCTTTAGCTTATACTTTAGCTTATACAAACACACTAACCTTTAGTTTATACTTTAGCTTATACAAACACACTAACCTTTAGCTTATACAAACACACTAACCTTTAGCTTATACTTTAGCTTATACAAACACACTAACCTTTAGCTTATACTTTAGCTTCTACAAACACACTAACCTTTAGCTTATACTTTAGCTTATACAAACACACTAACCTTTAGCTTATACAAACACACTAACCTTTAGCTTATACTTGCAGAAGGCCCATAACCTTTTGCACTGTTAGTTTTACCACAGCTATTTGGCTGTATGGTCATAATTTCACCATTTCTATAGAAGATCTGCAACTCTGATTGCCTCTTTCCCAACATTTTCATTTTTATTCCAGTTCTTTTTGTCCCACTGTTATTGCTACTAAATACACAACAAAAAGTACTATTAAAATACTGTTTTAAAATTTGGAGATGCAAAGCACGTAGCACCGACTGCGCAATAGGACTAACGTACACATTTACGCGCTCGGCAATTGATTCCCAGTCTGCATACCTCACTTAATTAAATACTGTAACTGTGGTGTTGCCTTTTTTGTAATTATAGACTTGTAATCTTCATAAAACTGCATAATGAGTTCCTGTTCACCAGCTGTAAACGACACGGTACGTTATTTTGCCAATTTACTTGTGATCGAATTTTAAAATGACATTCACTGAATCGGGGCTTTTAAATAGTCATGAACGCGCGCGCACGTAACTTCATTCCTCAAACCTGGCTTTCATCAGGCTTGAGTTAGCTTCAACTCAGCTGCACCTTCAGCTGCAATCTAGTTTTATGAAACTGAATTTATCCATGCTGTCTAACCTGGCTAATTGAAGCCAGGCTTATTTTAGTAAGCCTGGATTTTCTTAGCCAGCTTCATGAAATACCCCCCTGGGGTGCGTCCCAATACTCGAAAAATACACTCTCCCTTCCTCCACTCCCACCTCCTCTCCTCTGTGCCCCGGAAACGGATCTTTGTGATTTAATCTAATGTCGCCGATTACATCTTAATTACGTATTAATTGTTACATATGAATGAATGTCTCGACGCAAACCGCAATGTCAGATACATTGTATACTGCACATGCAAATACTTGTACTCTAAACGTTCAGTTTTGCATACTTCCAGGTAGAAGAGGAGTGGGAGTGGAGGAAGGGAGGTGGGGAGCGAAGAATATTTGGACGCACACCTGGGCCGTGACCGAATACAACCCCTGCTCCCTGTCCACTCAGACCTGTCCCTTTGCGCCCTGTCCCCTCACTTTGCAAGCAGTGTGTGAAAAAAATCCCGCAAAACTCTTTCCAAACTAGTGAGGAGATAGTTTGTAATATATATATTTTTTAATGAAAAATATCAATCAGTTAACATATGACGATTGTTACAAAGTGTAGTTTATGAATGAACATCGAATTAACAAAAATAAAAAGAGTATTTTGTAATATGAACCTATCTTGTACCATAGATATACATATACGTCTTTTACGCTTATACTTCCAGGTTACGTACTGAAATTGTTGGATGAGTGCACCATCCTGCGGATGAGTCAAGGGGCCAGCTTTCGGCTCTCAACCTCAGCACCGGATATAATGTTGCACTGATATCTATGATTTGCGCTCAAAAAGCCCGTTTTCCCATTGGGCTCCATTCATTTTTGACAGCAAATTAAAAATATTTCCATTAATATAATGATGTTAACTCTGTGCATTATATTTTTTAAACAATCACATCATTTTTCCGAAGTAATTTTTTTGGTTCTTACCACACAGACAAAGATATGATTTAAAAAAATATATTTATCAAGTATTATTTGCTTATCTGCGCCTTCCTCGTTGTACATGTGACTTGACTGGGCCTATCGGCACCTTCCTCGTTGTACATGTAACTTGACTGGACACAACTGCACATGTGAGATGAGCGCAAAATGAAAACCTCCTGGTTCGGATGTGCTCCCCATTGGTTTCTATTGGCATCGCTGTCTCTACATTATATATACTCTGAGGGATGAGTGTGCTCCTGAATTCCCTCAACAAAACCCCGGAAATAAGGGGTTCATCCTGGTATTTTAAGTGCCCCCATTTGTGAGAAAAAGTCGCCCACTCAAAAGCTTTTTGACAAAGTAGACTCAAATATGCGCCCTCAAAAGGGTATAGGGATTTTACATCTCTGTACTTCTGTCTGTGGTGCTGCTGATACGGGAGGAGGAGGGGCGATAGATTGGGAGACGCGAACCCCACTGTGATGCCCAATACATGGCCGGTTAGGCCCGTCAAAGTTTATTTTCTTTTCCCACTGATTTTACTGATTTAACTTACTTATTTATAGGGCTATTTAATGAATGGCTTTTATGGGTAATTTCCAAATATATAAAAATAAGTAAATTAAAAATAAATAAACGTAAATATTGTTGCATCTAACATCCCTATGAAAAAAAACAATCAGTGGTTATGATAACCGTAAAATTAAATGAACACTAACTGTTAGAAAGGGTCCAAATATTTAAGTTCATGATTATTATGTTTGCTTATTATTTCCACCTTAAGAACAGAGTTAAGCTGTGAGTAATGTGTGCATGCCACCTTATGTGCGCAATACATTCTGGGCCTTTCATTCAGTACTACAGCTACATAGCGGTGAATACAGTCAAGTTTGCCACGCTATAACTTTCATCTGTGCAGCACTGCAGTGTCAGTGTGCGTTTCTGAATTACTGTAAGTTCACTGTTTTAACCCAGTAATTTATGTTGTACTCATTGCTGTGCTGATTTGTGTTACTGCCGTTTCTGTACTTTATTTCGGCTTCACTGTCACTGATTTGACTGGCAGCAGATTGTTCGCACTGCCGTGTTTATTTCTAGCATTGCATGCCTTTAGCACTAGCTAGCTACTTGTATAGCTTTGTAGTGTTTGTGAGTCGAGATTCTGTAGAGAAGCATATTTGAGACTGGCGTGCGCACTTATATTTGAGCACTTTATTTAGCACGTCAGATCTGTATTAGTTTGGCCATTTGTGTTCTATGGGCGCCGCCATTAAGCAACCCCGCAGCTGCGGTCAGCCCTTCAATTAAGCTCATTTAGCGCAGCTTCACGCTGTGGAGACTATTTGAGTTATTGGTTTACATTGTTGTTATTCGGCAGCTTGTATGGGAGTGTATTGCATACTATTTATATTATTGCAATAATGTGATTATTGTGATAACTGAAATATGGTATTTGGCACTCATACTTATTGTTTCATGTATTTGCTTATTGCAGACCACACACATCTTAATTCGCACTCAGTGCTCGTACCATCAGCAAACCCATGCCTGTACTGTACCCTGTCTGCGCCTACAACCTCAGTAAAGTTGCCATAAACTAACTTCACTCTCCTGTCAATTGTGTCCTGACCGATGCCCCGGGGGCGAATGGAGGATTCCTATTGAACCAGTCCCTGTATACAGTCCTTTCCTATAGTCTCACCAACACTAACATAAAAAATCAAATAGAGTATGCGATTTATGGGCTTTTAAAATGCACTTAACTGCCTACGACTGGTCTGGAGTAATCATTAAATCTACGAGCGTTTCTAAAGTTAAGTTAAAAATGCTTTTGGTAAACGCACCCAAAGTTCAAGAAGCTACGTACAAAGGGTTTTACGCGTCTTTAGCCTTATTCCTTGTATGGAACGCCGTTTGGGCCAAAACGTGTAGTTCGGCGTGTGCATTAAGATGTCAAATTTGTTCGTCTTAAGACGTCAAATTAGTTCATCTTAGGACATATATTTTGAACATCTACATCTTAAAGAGTAACAAATCACTAAAACCACTTATGAGAACTGATACATTTGTTTTTTCTAAGTGTTACTGATTAAATGTTAGGTACTGCACGTTCAATCTGTGATTGGCCAGAAATGTCTTCGCTTACGTATTCCTACCTCGGTGACAAAATATAAATCTGTACGGCTTTACCCTGAAGTTTTGGAGTGAGGGCGGGCTATGCCACAGCTATAAAAGCTAATTTCAGCGGTTGATCTGCATGCTGTGTACAGGGAGAGGAGATAGGAGAGTGATATCGAGCGAACGAGCGATATATATAGCTAGGTTACAATTTAGTTTTTTTTATATTCTAGTAAGTTATAGTAACCTATTTTTGCTATATGTTTTATAGTTAGCTTGATAGTAGCCTACCTTGTTTTTCAGTCTAGCTTAGCAAGTAGCTAGCTAGTTTATTTTTTTAAATATATAGTTTATTAAAAATAAATGGCATGGGTAAATATTTATACAGCGTGTGATTTGTTGTTTACTGACCACATAATTATAAGCCCAAACGAGGCTATGCGTGCCACATTCTCTACTATTGCTTCTGCCTCGGCAGCGGCAAGCTTCTTGGGGCTCGCTTGGGTGTGGTTTGATACCTGGAGCTCAGCCCTTATATTATTTTCTTATCAAATCATTTAATACCAAATACCAAAGAATATGCCAGATATATTTAGTTATCTGGGCAAGGGTGCTGCTAATGAAACATCGTCGTGAGCTTCAGCGGGTTTGAGTGATATCTGTTCAAGTTCATGTATCTGTTCTTATATATGTCAATGGTTCAAGTGCGCTCCTCGCTCAGGTTAAATTAATGGCACTCTGCTCCCTGCTCCACTCAGCCAACTGGGCTGGCCGTGCCAGTGTAACTGCATGAGCTGCATCAGAGATTTTCTTATCAAAGAGGGTAGGTGGAGCAAGAGGTCCAACTTTGGGCTGGAACGTCTTGGAACTTATGAGACAGACAACAGGCACTCATTGAATGACTGGCAGTCAATGGAGTTTTTACAAAACAGTACGCTAAACGAGTCATTATCAGATAGACAAAATCAAATGTCCCCCTTTTCTTTTTCAATTATATATGCCTATGTTTTCAGGACCCATTACTACTACTTACAACCCGTTATGATTTTGACTATCCAACGAAAACCAACTTTAAATCCGGCTGGCGCCGGTCAGATGCACGCCACTCTAAGCATACGTTATGTAACTTTAGTTGCTAAGCTAACTGAAAACACTACTGCGCATGCCTGATCACTTCCTCTCGTGCGGACAAAAAATCTAATGGGGAAAAGCGCCGGTTGCGTATCTTGTCATATATCTAAAATCTTTGGTCACTGGCTGCATCCTCTGCATGAACAGCATCTTGCGGTTTCCGCTTGGGGGCATGTGATGTACCAACCCCTTATTGGATACAAAGCTACCACGTGATTGTGCACTTTCAGACCGTTTTGCGCTTGTGTACGTGTAGCCTCTGAAATACACAATGTAAACGTAGCTAATAAATTACGATTGTAAAAAGCAAACACTTTAGATGATGCCTATTAATTAATTGTAGGCTATGAACTTGTTTGAACTTGTAATTAATGCTCCCAGTACTATTTTTCTAAATTGGTCAAATTTAAATGCTAACTTATATGATGTGAAATATGCTATTTAAAACACACATTTGACCAATGAATGAAATTTGCTTTAAATTGCCTACATTGCAATGGCTGACCTGTTGGAGGAGTTGGCTGCTTAGGAGAGAAACGAACGCATCTTAAGATTGCGCAAAAGCTATTTGTTAGTTGAGAGTGATATATGGCTGGTTAGTCGGGTTTTCATGAAGTTGACAACCTGCCCAGCAGCAATGTTATTGGTGCCGTAACTGTACTGTACAAACGTATAGCCTCAAGGCTCCATCCGAAAATACTTTTGCAAAATATGAATAGAAAGGGCTGTCACATCTGTGCAGCTCATGTCATGTGAAATGTATTGCTCAACGTCCTGGTGGGACCATAGATAGGTGGGACCCACAACAGCTTCAGTTGGCTGGCTTTAGTGGCTTATTGGTGTAGCTATGTCAAATTTACTGTGTCAGACAGTAAGTCGGCCTACCTCTTTCCATCACTAGGGGGTCGGGAATTCAAACCACCTCTCGCACTCACAGAACACCAACAAAATTAATAAATTAATTATTTTATTTCCAGGCCGCGAGAAAGCACCACAGACTAGTGCTTGGCATATAGAGGCAATGAGCTTGTCTGATGTGGATAGGCTTGCACATTAACAGCTCGTGTTGTAATGTATAGTGATTGAGAACAGCGCTTTAGTAGCGCGAGAGCTCCCCCTAGGTGGTATCAGTATGGACTGCGCATGTGCGTGACTGTGTTTACATCAATAAACGAATGGCTCCTCACCAAGCCGGTTGTACTGTCGAGTCTCTTACATGGTGTCAGAAGTCTGAATTAACCGAAAAAGTGGAAGATGGCTTCACAGTTTGAGCACCCCAAGATAGACTGGGATGCTCCGGATTTATATCAAGAGTTTGACAGATTTAGGAGTCACGTCGCATTTGTATTTGACGGTCCTCTCTCCGCGCTAGAAGCTAAGCAGAAGGCAGGCTGGCTAGGCACATGGATCGGAGAGCAAGGCAGAGAAATATACAAGACGCTAACCTGGGCAGATGGTGAGAAAGATGATCCGGACAAGGTACTCGATAAGTTTGTTAACTATATCAGACCAAGGAAGAACAAGAGAATAGCCAGTCATCGTTTCAAACAGAGGAAGCAAGGGCCGAGTGAAAGTTTTGATCACTTTGTGAAAGACTTGAGGCTCATACTAATGGACTGTGAGTATGCAGATGCAGACGACATGCTAATCGATGCAGTAATTGCTGGAGTCAGAGAAATGCGGGTACAGGAAAGACTGCTGGACAGAGGTGAAGAGCTAACGCTAGCTAAAGCTATAGAGATCCCGCAGCAGTTTGAGATGTCGAAAAAGCAGATAAAAATAGTTCGGGATGAAGAGGATACAAAAGTACTAACAGTCTCAGCTAAGACAAAGCGCCCAACACACAAGGGAGTGTTCAAGCGACAGCCAAAAGCCTATGTTAACCAGACGAAAAGCTGCACAAGTTGTGGAAAAGATCCCCAGCACAAATGGAACGAAGGAAAGTGCCCAGCTAAAGGCTCTGTGTGCTCTTACTGTCACAAACCGAACCACTGGGTAGCAGTGTGTAGAAAGCATGCAGTAAACTCAGTGAGTGTAGAGTCAGATCAAGATACAGAAGAAGAAGATTTCTTGAATATAAGTCTAACACAGACAGATGGTTATGGAAAGGACAAATGGTCAGTAAAAGTTGAAGTGCTATCTCAGAAAGTGCAGTTCAGAATAGACACAGGTGCCAAGTGCAATACACTGACTCTAGACAGCTACCAGTTACTCAGGCACACAGGTGAGCTTAGACGCTCCAAGAGAGTTACTCCGCTCATACTCGAACCACAAGCTTAAACCTGTTGCTGCAGTTGACCTGCAAGTAAGCTACAAAAGATATGAAACGAGAGCAGAGTTTGAAATAGTAGACATAGCTCAGGAGAATGTACTTAGTGGTAGGACAGCTGAGGCCTTAGGCCTGATCATGCGTCTTAACTCACTACAGAGCAGAGCAGAGAAAAGAGAATGTGGTGCTGCAGATAGCATTCAGACACAAGCTGTTCCAGAGGGACTGGAGGAGTTTCCAGAACTGTCGCGCGCCACTGGGACTCTCCCAGGCACGTACACAATCAAGATAGATCCAGATGCAAAGGGCGTGGTCCATCCTGTCCGCCGGCAACCAGCCGCACTCAGAGAGAAAATAGTAGACAAGCTACATGAGATGGAAAAAGAAGGTCAGATCGTAAAAGTAGACCAGCCTACTGAGTGGGTGAGCTCTATGGTGGCAACAGTACGTCATGGCAAAGTGCGAATCTGCATAGATCCAAGTGACTTGAACAAAGCCATCAAGAGGGAGCACCACCCCATGCGCACCAATAGAAGAAGTTGTCTCCTCAATACCTAATGCCAAAGTATTTTCAGTGCTAGATGCTAAGTCTGTATTTCTGCAAATCAAACTAGATGAGACATCATCCTTCCTTACAACCTTCAACACGCCCATCGGAAGGTTCAGGTGGCTAACACTGCCGTTTGGTCTGAAGTGCTCGCCAGAAATCTTCCAGCGCATAATGGACTGCATGCTAGAGGGCATCAGTGGAGCAATAAGTGTGATGGATGACATTCTAGTAGCAGCACCTACCAGGAAGGAACACAACGAAATCCTCCGCAGAGTAGTTGAGAGAGCAACTAGCTACAACTTAAGACTGAATTTCAGCAAATGTCACATACATCAGACATCAGTGCAGTATGTAGGGCATCTGATCACGGCAGATGGTCTGAAGCCAGACCCAGCGAAGATAAAGGCGGTTCAGCGCATGCCCCCGCCCACCGACAAAGATGGTGTCCGACGATTCTTAGGTTTCGTAACCTACCTGTCAAAGTTCATACCGAACCTCAGTGAAGTGGACGCTCCGCTGCGCCAGCTCCTCAAGGGAGATGTGGAGTTTGCGTGGCAGCCGGCACAGCAGCAAGCCTTTGACAAGCTCAAGGAGCTGTGCACACATCCCCCAGTACTAAAGTACTATGATCAAGCCAAACCTGTGGAAATATTCAGCGACGCCAGCAGCAGTGGATTAGGAGCTGTCTTGCTCCACGATGGTCAGCCTGTTGCATTCTCGTCCAGGTCACTAACCGATGCCGAAACGCGCTATGCGCAGATTGAGAAAGAAATGCTCTCCATCGTCCATGCCTGTATTAAGTTCCACAACTACATATTTGGAACACATGTCACAGTGTTCAATGACCACAAGCCTCTTGAAGACATCTTTAAGAAGTCGCTGCTCTCCACACCTATGCGCATCCAGAGAATGCGTCTCCACCTTCAGTGGTACGACATGACAGTAAAGTACAGGAGACGGAAGGATATGGAGCTGCCGGACACGTTGTCCAGAGCACAGCTCACAGAGAGCACGTCGGAGATGGACAGCCTAGAGAGTGTGTCCATGCTCAGCTTCGTCTCAGTCAGTGACCAGAAGTACGCGGAGCTGAAGGAGCGCACAAAAGAAGAGCTTAGCGCTCTCCAGGAGACAATCCAGCGTGGTTGGCCAGACCACAGGCAGGAAGTGCCCGTCCCGGTTCAGCCATACTGGGACTCAAGAAGTCAGCTTGTAGTGTCGGATGGGATTGTCTACAAAGGACTACGTATAGTAGTACTGCCAACTATGAGAGAACACATGTTAAGGCTGATACACCAGTCTCACCTAGGGATTGTGAAAAGCAAGCAGAGAGCCAGAGAAGTGCTATACTGGCCAGGCATTCCGAGGAATTCAAGGACTTCTGTGAGAGCTATGGAATAGCACACAAGACGTCTTCACCCCACACACCACACTCAAACGGTGAAGCAGAGCGCACAGTGCAGACCGTCAAGAGGCTCTGGTGTAAGGCTCCAGACAAACACCTTGCACTGTTGGACTATCGGACGACACCACTCGAGTCAGTGGGTCTGTCACCAGCTCAACTGCTTATGGGCAGAAGGCCTCGCAACAAGCTGCCTACCGCTCGTGTGCTACTCACACCAACAGCCTACGACCCCCTCAAAGTCAAACGTCTGCTAGACAAAAGTAAGGATGTACAAAAGTTCAATCATGATCAAAAGAGAGCAGGTAAACCTCGCGTGGCCCTGAGGCCTGGTGATGAGGTCAGAATGCAACCGTATCCTGGCAACAGCAAGTGGTCCCCCGGAGTGGTGATCAGACCACACAGTGCTCCACGTTCCTATGTAGTGGACTGTGGAAACAAAGTGTACCGGCGTAATAGTCAACACCTTCGCGCCAGCACCCCAGAGGCAAACAGGCCACGTCACAGGGTCAGTCCAGAGCCATGGACTGAACCGTTGAGTCTACCAGCTGAAAAGGAGCTACCAGCAGCAGCTCCCCCTGACCCTCCTCGCTCGCCGCTTGAAGAACCTGCAAGCCCTCCCAGAACACAGCGTACTGAGCAGTACATTACAAGACGAGGCAGAGTAGTTAAGCCTCCCAACAAACTGAGTCTGTAGTTAGGGACAGGTGTGGTAAAGACACCTGAGGGAAGTGATGTACTAGTGACCTCTCCTTCCAAGTTAGACATGTTTAGTCATAGTTGTGATTTATTAAAGTTAGGTTATTGTGGAAAGTTGTGTTAGTTAAGTGAGGCTACATAAGGAAACAAACTAGTAGTTTGAATATAGTAAAGTGTTTTAGCATTGTAGAGTAATGCAGTCATTTAAGTTGTTTGTTTATCTGAAGAGGGGAGATGTAATGTATAGTGATTGAGAACAGCGCTTTAGTAGCGCGAGAGCTCCCCCTAGGTGGTATCAGTATGGACTGCACATGTACGTGACTGTGTTTACATCAATAAACTAATGGCTCCTCACCAAGCCGGTTGTACTGTCGAGTCTTTTACACGTGTAATGGGAGATTCTGCATTTCCTGCATGTTATATCCTCTTTTTACTTTACACTTTACTTATGTAGGCTACTTTACTATTTACTTTATTACACCGGAACGGACAATATAAAAATATTTATTTTCCTTAATTGAACATCTGCTAATAAAACTTTGATTTCAGTGTCGGAATAATTCTTTCTTTTGCTTTTTCCGGGTCATTTTCACTTCGTACGGAGCTTTAAATGGAAGTGAAACCTCCATATAAGGCAATTCATGGGCGTGGATTTATGCTAATCACGAAATAACGTGGACGCGCATCGTAAGTGAATACGAAAAAATCTACCTTTTCCACACGGTTTGATGAATCCGGCGTACATTTTTCGTATCAACTCCCTTCAGACATAAATGTACACGTATATTTAGGAACACTTCATGAATGAGGCCCATAGAGCGTATATGTATATCTATGGTATAAGATTACAAGTTCATATTATAAAATACTTTTTTTTTGTTTGTTAATTCTATCTTCATTCATAATCTACACTTTGTAACAATCGTCATATGTTAACTGATTGATCTTCTCAATAAAATATAAAAGTAAAATAAAAAATATTACAAACTACTTTCTCACTAGTTTGGAAAGAGTTTTGCTGGATTTCTTTTGCACACTGCTTGCAAAGTGAGGGGACAGGGCACATAGGGCCAGGGGTCTGAGTGGACAGGAGACAGGGGACAGGGAACAGGGGTCGTATTTGGTCGCGGCCTTAGTAGCCTGGTGGCTATCAAGGTAGCAAAATGCTACCTACCTAGCTAGCTGTCACTTACTTCCAGTGTTGATAGAAACACATATTCTGTTCCTACCCATCTATTGTAGTTATTCACACTTAGCTGTAGCATAGCTAAACGCATTTTCCTTGCTAAAAACCTTGATAGTTGGGTGAGTAGCTGCACAACTATTCGAATGTTATGCAGTAACAAATTATAGGCGCTACATAAAAACCAAATTAGTAGCAACCGATAGCCTGCTTAACTCACAATAGAAGACGAATTAGCTTGCTAATGCTATTTAGCTAACTTACAGTCCCTAAGTTGCAATTTCGGCAACATATTTAGGATATGATAACGTCAATTGTCACAGTAATTGCGGCTCCGATGAAAGTTAACGTTAGTTTGTTCACATTATAGCCTAAGTTATAAATGCTGCACAAGTTTATTTACCTTTTCGTCTTGTTTATTGAGGAATTCAATTGTTTGATTGTTAGGCTATCTGGCAAATTAGATACAGAAGAATATTGCGAGAGGAGTAGCCTAATAATCTTAAAAGCAAGATGAGAACCTGGTACATCCCAGATTAGGCTACACAACGCTGCTGCATAGAGCAATTTGCTAAACTATGATACAAAATAGCAAACTACTACAGGATTAACCTGTATTTATTAGCCTACCGTCTTTTACATTCTGTATGCACTTTAAATTTATAATACCGCGATAAACATTAACGTGCTGATCACTGAACAGGAAGTTATATGTGAATCGTGGGTAATATGCGCTTGCAGAGTCTGCTCTTTTGCAGACTCGTTCACTTGAGAAAAGTTGAGGGTGGAGGGGCTATGTCACAAACTTCACTTGGCTTTCTAACAGATTGGACTCACACCTAAAATGGAGACCCAGGGTACATCCTGGTCTCAAAAGGGATTCCCCGAAGTGAAGTTTGCAAGTGAAGTTTACGAGGGTGGAGCAAAAACTGGATTGGGACCACAGAACTATTATATAGTTCTGCGATTGGGATGCAGCCTTGAAGTTATTTTGGCTGCTTCACCGCAGATCTTATATCTTTATGTATCTCTGCGATGTGTATTCACCACTGTACCCTATTTGTTTAGGCAATGTTGTGTCAATCTAGGTAATATACAGTCAAGCCGGAAGGTCTGCAAACCCCTTTCACCTTCTCCACGTTTTATTATGTTACAGACATATTCTACAATAGATTGAGTTCATTTTTTGTTTAAAAATTCTACAAAAAATAGCCCATAATGACAAAGTGAAAACAGGTTTTTAGACATTTGTGCTAATTTATTAAAAATCTAAATGTAAAATATCATATGTACACAAGTGTGCACACCCTTTGATATGACACCCAAAAGTGAGCTGAGGTGCATTTTGTTTCCACTGATACTACTTAATTGGAGTCCACCTGTGATAAATTCAATTGATTGGACATGATTGGGGATTGCCAACACCTGCCTATATAAGGTCCCACAGTTGACAGTGCATGTCAGAGCAAACTCCAAGTCATGGGGTCAATGGAATTATCTGCAGACCTCAGAAACAGGATTGTGTCAAGGCATAGATCTGAAGATGGGTACAGAAAAATTTCTGCAGCTTTACAGGTCCCAAAGAGCACAGTGGCTACCATAATTCGTAAATGGAAGAAGTTTGGAACCACTAAGAATCTTACTAGACCTGGCCGCCCGGCCAAACTGAGCAATCGGAGAAAACGGGCCTTGGCCAGGGAGGTGAGCAGAAACCCGAGGGTCACTCTGACAGAGCTCCAGCGTATCCTTGTGGAGATGGGAGAACCTTTCAGAAGATCAACCATCCAGGCAGCACTCCACCAATCAGGCCTTTATGGTAGAGTGGCCAGACGGAAGCCCCTCCTTAGTAAAAGACACATCACAGCCCGCTTGGAGTTTGCCAAAAGGCACCTAGAGGATTCTCAAACCATGAGAATCAAGATTCTCTGGTGTGATGAAACCAAAATTGAACTTTTTGGCCTGAATACCAAGCGTCACGTCTGGAGGAAACCAGGCACCGCTCATCACCTGGCTAATACCATCCCTACAGTGAAGCATGGCGGTGGCAGCATCATGATGTGGGGATGTTTTTCAGCAGCGGGAACAGGGTGACTAGTCCTGATAGAGGGAAAGATGAATGCACCGAGATCCTTGAAGAAAACCTGCTCCAGAGCGCTTTGGACCTCAGACTGGGGCGAAGGTATACCTTCCAACATGACAACGACCCGAAGCACACAGCCAAGAGAACAAAGGAGTGGCTTCAGAGAAAGTCTGTGCATGTCCTCGAGTGGCCCAGTCAGAGCCCAGACCTGAATCCAATTGAACATCTGTGGAAAGAGCTGAAAATGGCTGTGTACCGATGCTCCCCATCCAACCTGATGGAGCTTGCAAGAATATGCCAAGAGGAATGGGCAAAAATGTCCAGAAACAAGTGTGCCAAGCTCGTAGCTTCTTTCCCAAGACGCCTTGAAGCTGTAATCGCTGCCAAAGGTGCAGCAACCAAGTATTAGGCTAAGGGTGTGTACAGATATGTAACCCCTAAATAACCTATTTTTGTCAGTAAAATAAAATTGCATATTTTCTAAACCTGTTTTCACTTTGTCATTATTGGCTATTGTGTGTAGATGTTTGAGGCAAAAAATGAACTCAATCTATTGTAGTATAAGTCTGTAACGTAATAGAACATGAAAGGGGTGTGCAGATCTTCCGGCTTGACTGTAAAAGCTACCTTACTGATATAAAAAATTCTGTGCTTTCTCCCTGTCACGCAATAGGCTATGAGGAGTAGCACTTTCCTGACTACTAGCCTGCAACATATATGATTGAATGTTTGCCATCTCGATGAAGCGATTGAGTGTCTTCTCATCGGATAAGCCATGAATTAATTATGATTTTAAAATTCCAAACTTTTCCTCGAGCATATAGCTACCATAGGCAAATTATGATACTGCAACCTCCTTTACAATTGCTCCATTTCAGTGGCGCAGTGCTTCTGGCCCTAGTCAAAAAATCCTATAGGATTTCTCTTTTTCCTATAGGATCCTTTAGGAATCCTGTAAGAGTGAGAACCCTTTCCTCAAATATAATCCTATAAGAAGAAGATGCCTTTTTTTCCCAAACAGTATTTTTTCCCATCAGTTTAATGGGACTTGTTTCGAGTAAAATATACAGTAATTCAATAGGATTTGAGACCATCTGAATCTGTGCAGATCTCTGTAGGATTCTCAATGCCTGGGATGAAAATCACTGTTGGGCTCCTATTTTTTTTATCATGCTGGAATTATTTGGTATCTATTTAGTCAAAACTCCTTATAATAATTAGAACTACATTTGCTTATAACTTGAATAGTTTGAAATACATATATTCTATCAAACAATACAAATTTTAATGAT